>PISX010000725.1:172472-244736 GCA_004024625.1 Mellivora capensis | reverse complement strand
AAAAAAAAAAAAAAAAGGAAAAAAAGAAAATATATACAGACATACAAAATTTCTATATTTATATATTTAAATAAAAAATATATTTATCCCAAAAATGTAAAGCAAAATTTCAACCATTCATATTGTTGTATGAACTCATTTCTCAGAAAATGCTTTTGTTGTATAATAAACATTATAAACTAGATGAGAAATTGAAAGCCAATGGAAATGAAACCATTTATCCAAAATCTTCAGCTAGTTAAAGGTGGCCTCCCGATTTCCATCGAAATTCTCTTCCCACTTTGAGTTTAATCAAATTTCTGGCAGCTGGAATAATGGGCACTCATGAAATAAGGGTTTTTAAATGGATTTTAGACGAGCACCAAGAACACATTTGGGTGGTGAGACTTCTGATTTGTGCATGGTGGTCAAAGTCTTAGAAAATGCCAGAAGGAAGCTGGATGCCATTGGACACCAGAACGTGCCTGAGGGATTATGTAAAGAGCAGTGTGTGTGTGTCTGTGTGTGTGTGTGTGTGTGTTGAGGGGCAAAGAGCAGACATAAATTTTGTGGGGTCTTTATTCACCAATGACTACAACTATATTTGAACGAATCCAGGTGCTAGTAATGATTAATGTAAAGATGAATAAAATCGGATCAGGTAAAATTTAGATACAGCAGCCTATAAGTGTTTCACCTATTTTTTGCAAAGTTCATGCTGATTTTTACTGTTTTCTTAGCTTCATTAGAAGGGTCCCTCTGGCCTCTTGAGGGGGTGGAAGGAGGAGTACAAAGGCCTACCCTGCTCAGAATAGAGACCAGGAAGGCAAACCAGTTGCTTTGCATGTGTTAATGATTTAGGCTTAGCTAGGTGGGATATGTATTTCCTTCTGATCTGCCACCCAAAAAGAAAATAAGGAAGTAGAGCTACTGCGTGGTCAGATATAGGATGTGTGGCCAGGAGCCTGGAGGAGAATGAAGAATGAGCGTTAAGAAGGAAGTGGAAATTTGGAAATCAAGTCTGTCAGTTCAGGTTGTCTGGAAAGCAGACACTAAAAATGGAACAGAAGGAGAGATTTTCAGGGATGGGGGGCAGAGGGTGGGATGGGATGCCTGTTCATCTTTCGGTGAAGGTGGAGACCTTTGTCAAAGAGTCTGGATAGGAAGAACCTCCAGCTTCACTGTAATCCTCAGAAAGCCTCTCTAATGGGAAACCCTAGAGCAGAGACTCCCATCGGAGGAGCTCCATGTCAGGAAGAAGTGACCTGCCTCCATCTACCTTCCTCTCCTGCCACCACACTCAATCATTTGCCACAGGCAGCCTGGGGAGAGCGCAGTCTCAGCACACATGCTGCATTGTGTCCAAAGTGGATCTCAAGGCTCTTAGCTGAACATTCTCCACTCAGTAGGTCACCCAAAGGGAAATGCGAGCCATGCATCTTTATGGAGACCACACCTGGCGTGAGTCAAACCAGCACAGGGGGTCCGAGAGTAGACTAGCCCCCTAGAGGTGCTGGGTGAGGAACCTAAATATTGCCCTGTGCTAAGGGGTGCTGCTCAAATGGCTCCACGCCGTGTTGGCTCAGAATCTTTGCCGGCCAGCCACGCAAACCTTCAATGACAGGACCTTCACACCGCCCGCATCAAGGAAGCTATTGAGAGCTGGCTGGAAGAGGAGGAATTCCTGGTGATACCACAGATCTTCCCTTGGTCACAACCAAGGGACTGCTGTGCATTGATCCGAAGACCAACGAACCCCTGGGGGTACCTTCACAGTAGGCAGTGGACATCTCTTTTTCCGCTATTTACAGTTTCCACACAGACTGTAGAAACCAGATTGCCCTTTCTGGCCATGTGAGGTGATGGATCCAGAATTCATACGAAGCAAAGGCAGTTGAAGGGCCATAAAACACAGCTGACACATAACGCTGTCACCCTCATCGTGCCCTCCCTAGGGTGAGGATAAGTCAGTGATGCTCCCGGGACACACTTAAGTGGTTTTGTGAGGTAGTCCTCCTACTTGGGGGAGGGGGAGGGAAGGCGTAGATCAGTGAATGAACCAACTCCTGAGACCCATCCGTCATAACTCCTAGGCATTTGACGACAGGGCAATGGGAGGTTCAGGTGAAATTGGTATAATCAACTAGACGTCTATCAAATGTACAGGTTACCACAATGCCACCTACTTCGAGAGAGAACATCTACCATAATCAGAAAGAAAATTACATGCTTTAAAGTCGTAAGAGCTGATATTCTTCAGATCCACAAAAAGCCCTACCTGGAGACAGGGAGTTGTGAATAAGTAATGCCTGATTCCTTCTGCTGAATGCACAATGGTTTTTGCATCATAAATAAATGAGCAACCTTTTATTTATACAGTGGGACCTCCTCTGCACACAACACCACCACGATCATTTAAGGGCTCAGCAGCTGTGTGCTCTCTGCTCTGTGGAGCAGGGGAAATGGTTCATGCAAATGAAAACAGCGAGGATGTGTCAGCCATGGAGACAGTGAGGGTCTTGACTCCATAGTATTTTATGATCGTTCCTTCAACTTCATATAAAGAAAACTGGAACACGGTATTCTGGAAGATGGGCTTTATACATCTGTATTGGGGGGTCACAACAGTTCGTGAAACTCTCAGTTTAGACGTGTGTGGTAAAGGCAGGACTCGAGCGGCTGATGGCTTGTTCTCGAACATTCTGTTGGCCACCGACTGAACACTTCTGCTTTGCCGTGAGCTCTGGGGGCCACATGACAACGTCTGTGCTACAGTATCAAGGGCTTACGTTTTCCTATCAGTGAAATAAAATGGCATTTAAGTCATCAGTCAAGGGAAGTGTGGTGGTTTGAAAACCTCTGTAAGTTTTTGACTCGCCTGGCATGGCCAGGTGGGAGCTGTGTCCCCTTTCTTGAATCTGGCCAACCTGAGGGTGGGGTCAACCCAGGCTGTGGGAAAAGCAAGGCTGGATGGCTCTGGTCATGGAAACTGGTCATGAGACACGAGGCTTTAGCCTGGGGCTCTGGAGCACTCAAGCTAGCCCCCAAATCCTCCTACTATGACAACACCAAAAGTGGCCAATGTGGGAAAAGCACGCAGAGAAACCCTGAGACTAGATGAGGAGAGAGAGAGAGGGTGACAAGAGACATCCAGAAGCCCGTGTGATTGACGTGAGAGACCTCAGCCCCGGACTGCCTGTCTGAACCCTCTCCAAATTCCTAACCCTCAGAAATTGCCAGAGAAAATAATACCATTGCCTTGACAATAAGCCACTACATTTGGGGTGGTTTGTTAAGTATCAGTAAATAATAGGAATATGGGTTAATCATAAAATTATCATTAGAGCATTGGAAATTATTCTACTTATTCTCACCTCATTATAATCTACTGCCCAGACCCTGTTCAGAATAGCCACACCATGAGATTATGAGCCAGGATACTCAACTGGGATTTCAAAGCTTCACCCTGCATCAGCCCTCTTTTGGGGCAACTTAAGGCCTTTACACAGTCTTTCCTGCACCTTCTTCCAGCCAGTGAGAAGAAAGTCTGCATTTTCCCTTCCAATTTCTCTGCTTGCTATCCCTACACTCGAGTAGGAGGTTAATGATTGCCATCTTTCTCCTTCGATGGCATGCCCTCCATCCCCAGGAATCTAACTGGGAGCCCCTTTATATACTAGATTAATTTAATTACTTAAGAAAGAATCCCTCCAAATCCAGCGGCCTATTAAAAGGATTATATACCGTGACCAAGTGGGATTTATTCAAGGAATGCAATGGGGGTTTAACATATCAAAATCAGCCAATATAATGTGCACATTAATAGGAAAGAGGGAGAAACCAAACGGTTTTCTCAGCTGATGAAGAAACACCATTGACAAAATCCAACATCTTTTCATGATGAAACACTCAGAAACAAGAACAGAAGACAATTTCCTCCCCCTGGTAAAGGGCATTTATGGGGTGGGGGGACACATTTAGTATCAGACTTCATGGTGAAAGGCTGAAAGCTATTCTTCCGAGATCAGAAATAAGACAAGGACATCTACTCTTGCCACTTCGCTGAACATAATACTAGATGGTCTAGTCAGAGCAATTCGGGAAGAAAAAGAAATAAAAGCACTCAAATTGGAAGGAGAAAGTAAAACTATTCACTGATGACATGATCTTATACACGGAAAATCCTAGAGAATCTATTCTTAAAAAATCCATTAGTGCCAGTAAACGGAGAGAGCAAGGTCTCAAGATGTAAATTAATATGCAAAAATGGGCATGAATTATCTAGCAATGAACTAGCAACAAATGATCCAAAAAGGAAATTAAGAAAACAATCTCATTTACAATAGCATCAAAAAGAATAAAATACTTAGAAGTGAATTTAACCAAGGGGGCCGAGACATACACACTGAAAATGATCAAAAGCACTGCTGAAAAGAAGTAAGACCTAACGAATTGGAAAACATCCCTGCTTACGGGTTTGCAACACTTCATACTATCCAGATGGCAGTAGGCTGCAAAGCGACCCATTGATTCAATGCAATTCCCATTAAAATCCCAGTGGCCTTTCTTTTTTTCCCCGAAATGGAAGAGTCAGTGGTAAAACTCCCATAGAATCGCAAGGGGCCCTAACTAGCCAAAACAGTCCTGGGAAAGAAGAACAGAGTTGGAGATCTCATACTTCGGGAATTAAACACTTAAATAATCCTTGTCATCTTAGGGCCCTTTGATAGGGCATCTTGACCACCACTCTAGAAGTGGGCTTTCCCTCTATAGCCTCATGCCCTCTCCACCTTTCCTAGAGCCCTTGTCATGTTTTACCTGTTCTAATGGTCATTTTGTACAGATCTTATTACTTACTAGGCTGTGGTGTAGGGTCGTATGACATTCAATGTCTCACCAGCTCTTCAGGGGATGCTAGAATGTACCCTTGGATCATGGGAACCAGAGGCTTGCCTGTTGTGGCTTACTGCTCTCTGCTGAGTGTTCTAGGGGACACAAGGCTAGTTATGTGGTGGTGATTCAGTATCTATGTGAATGAATTAATGAATGACTTCTAAGTCCCTTTCTACTACCAATACTTGGGTCTCTCGCCTTGTACATTTATGCACCTTCAAAGTGCTTAATATAGTGTCTTGGCCATACTAGGTGATGCCTGAATATCTGTGGAATGGAATGGAATGGAATGGAATGGAATGGAATGGAATGGAATGGAATTGCAAGTCAGAAAATGAATTGAGGCACAGAGGCAGAATTCTGGGAATCCATCAAATGAAAGCAAATACTTTTCCACTCCATAACAGAGATGTTGTAGAGGCATAAAGTCATCCATGGAATATTTTTGGATTTTTTTTTTTTTTTGGAAGACTTCTTTATTTATTTGAGAGAGAGAGAGAGAGAGTGCAGGCGAGTCGGGGCAGGGGCAGAGAGAAAGAATCTCAAGCAAACTCTACGCTGAGCACAGAGCCAGGGTTGATCCCAGAACCCTGAGATCATGACCTGAGCTGAAATCAAGCTGAAATGCTCAACCAGCTGAGCCCCAGGCGCCCCAGATATATATATTTTTAAGCATCTTAGCACAATATCGTTTTGACTGTAACTATTGGAAATTTGATTTTCACTGAGGTTTAACTGGTTTTATCCATTGGAGTCCTTTTGTGTCCACATCGTCATTAAGCCTCTGGGTCCTCCTATGCCTGAGGGATGCTCTGTCTGCATTTTATCTCGAGTCCACTCCTGCAGGCGGAGGCACTGGGATGGATGTGAGATGCCTCCAAAGCAAAAACAAAACAAAAAACAAAACAAAACAAAAAAAACAACAGTCAGACCACAGAGAGAGTGTGGTCCACTCCCTTGCTTGGTCCACTCTTGATTCCCACTCCCCCGCCCCATCCAGTGGGGCTGCCGCAGGCACAGCTCTCCCACGGAATGCCCAGCAAAAAGGACGTTTAGAAAAGGCATCCTTTGATTGGGCTATTTATTCCTCCTTGTCTTCTAGACTCCAGCAGTTCCAGGCTCATTTACTCCTATTCCTAACACACCCTTGTCTTACACAACAGCTCGAGGCTCTACCCTTTAATAACCCCGGCTTATTTTTCTGTCTTTAAAAAGCCCTGAGAGGACCTAGTTGGTACTCTCAAGCTTCACAGAGGGTCTTTTTTTTTTTTTTTTAAGATTTTATTTATTTATTTGACAAAGAGAGAGATCACAAGTAGGTAGAGAGGCAGGCAGAGAGAGGCGGGAAGGCAGGCTTCCTGATGAGCAGAGAGCCCGATGTGGGGCTTAGTCCCAGATGATGCGGGGCTCGATCCCAGGACCCTGAGATCATGACCTGAGCTGAAGGCAGAGGCCTAACCCACTGAGCCACCCAGGCGCCTCCAAAGAGGGTCTTTTAAGTTCAATCTCTGCCTTCTAGGGGGGATAAATTACAGGAAAAACATATTTTTCATAAGTTCCGTTTGCCCCCCTCCCCCTATTTTTTGAACCAGTAGTAAAGAGAACCCGCCTACATTTAGAAATATTAGCTGTTTGTCTTACTTCACTCATCAGTCTGGAGATCAGGGAGCTATGAATCCACGCTGGGAAGACAGGAAGTCCTTTAGGAGTTGGAACTGTGTTTGCCCTGAGGGACTGGCTGGCTGGAGGGTGGTTCTGTTTGCTGGTTTTAGGGCTTTTGTTGGCTTGTTTGCTCTGTTGGGCTGCTACAGCTCCTTGATTGCAGGCAACCGACCTTTAACTAAAGACGTCCTTCAGCACGCATCTGCTGACTTCCTGGCCTCAAATACTTTCAACTACCCTGCAAAACACCGGGCGTGAAGCAAAGAGGCTTAAAACTTCTGTCTCCTGCACAAGCCCCCTGAACTCCAGTATTTGGGACTATGCTGGGCCAAAAGGTCCATACAACTCAGGCAATCCTGCTTATACCCAGCCACATAAACTGCACACGTACTCATTCCCTTGGTCATTTACTAAGTGTGCTAGGCGCTACTATCCTAAGTGTTGGGTATGGAGGAACAGAAAGAAAAGACCCGGTCTCTTCCCAGAAGTGCCTTTTTACTCCACTCTAGGGAGACACATGACGGAGAAGCAGAATAAGAATCTCAGAATAGGGGCGCCTGGGTGGCTCAGTGGGTTAAAGCCTCTGCCTTCTGCTCGGGTCATGATCTCAGGGTCCTGGGATCGAGCCCCATGTCAGGCTCTCTGCTCAGCGGGGAGCCTGCTTCCCTCTCTCTCTCTGCCTGCCTCTCTGCCTATTTGTGATCTCTCTCTGTCAAATAAATAAATCTTAAATTTATTTAAGATAAATTTATCTTAAATTTATAAAATTTATATACATATATAATTATAAAATTATAAATAAAATCTTAAAGAATCTCAGAATAAACATAAATTAATATTAGTTAATATATGAATAAGTATTACCTCATTCATTCAGATCCTACTGCTTCACAACTTGTGAGGTCCTGGATATGGGATGAGCTCATATTTAACTGAGAAGTGTCCGAAGAGTATACAACTTACTTACAGAAACAGAGTTTTCAAATTCTGTCCAAAAATCCACAAAAGTAGTTCCAAAAAGTGTGTTTGCACTTGGCTACTTCCAAGTCTCAGCTGTTATAACCAAGGCAGAACATGGGACTGCTGATGACTTTTTGAATTAGTGTCCTTGTTTCCTTTAAATATACACCCGGAAGTGGAATTGCTGGCTCATGCGGTAGTTCTGTATTTCATATTTGGAGGATCCGCCATGCTGTTTTCCAGAGCGGCTGCACCAACGTACATTCCCACCAAGACTCTAACAGCATCAGTTGGTGAGCTTGTGTCAATGTAGACTCTAGATACATGGTTGAGAGGAAAAAATCCAAGGGACAGAAGAGACAATACGATTTTTTTTTTTTAGTGTGCGCATGTGTGTGTGCACGTACGTTTGTGTGTATGTAAATGCTTGTTCAAGTATAAAACTTCTGAAAGGATCCATGAAAAATGAACAAACAAACAAACCAATAAACAAAACCAACCCCACTTCCTGTGATTGTGTTGCAGAAGGGGAGCTGGCAGGTGGATAGAAGGTGCTAGAAGGATTTACTCTTCTTGAAATTCCTGTTTGTAGGCTTCGAATGCTGTGGCATGTGGACGTGTTTATTACCTAGTCCAGAAATAGGTACATTTAAAAAAAAAGTGGCATATGTATAATTATTTAGGTGATATATATACACATTCCTGGGTCCTATTCTAGAGAGCTGGATGCCATAGGTATATGTGTGGTAGTAGGATAGGGTAGGGACCTAAAAATCTGCATTTTTTAAAAAGATTTTATTTATTTATTTGACAGAGATCACAAGTAGGCAGAGAGGCAGGCAGAGAGCGAGAGGAGGAAGCAAGCTCTCCGCGGAGCAGAGAGCCGAATGCGGGGCCCGAAAAATCTGCATTTTTAATAAGAATTCCATCTTGAGGGTTGTGCTTGAGGGACTACACTTGAGAATCGTATCTCCAGAAATGTTTTCCTTCAGGGGTAAGTCATAAGTTCATCAAACAACGAAGAAGGCATACCTATCACGTTCCAAGCCTGTGATAAACATCGATGACATAAGGATGAGGTGAGAAATGCAGCATCTGGAGGGCAGGACGGACACACTACAGTGGTGGTTCTCAAAACTCAGCATGAACCAGTGTCAACAAAAATGTAATGTGTGCTTTTGTTACAGTGCAGACGGCTGGGGCCCGCCCCCAGGGTTTCTGATTCAGCCGGTCTGGAGAGGGACCACCAGAGAATCGGCATCTCTGACGAGGCCTCATGTGATGATGGTGATAATGCTGGCCCAGGGACCACGTTTTGAGAAATTGTTCCAAAAACACTCCTGAAAAGTGTTCATTGGACTCTTCCGAATGTCTCTTAGGATGTCATTTAGGATGCGGAACCCAAATGATCATGCAAGAAACTCCCTTCATGAAAAACAGAATAAAACCACAAGGTTTCTCTCTAACTACCATTCACATATACTCTATAACCACATGGACAATGTGTCCCTCTTGCAAGTAATTGGAGAAAACGACCACATTGTCTTTTCTGTTAAATCTTCTCTCAGGTTGAAAGTTTTCATTTACCCTGGCCAGTCCTCAGAAGGCTTAGTTTTGAGTCTCTCGGTTTCTCTTCTCTGTAGACCTTACGATGTGTTAGTATTCTTCTCGCAAAATGGTTACCCAAAATTCATGAGGCTTAGGTCTGAGGTCTTACCTGCTCATGGTAAAGCCATCCTTGACCTCTTTATTCTGGAGAGACAGAATACAGTGGTGGAAAGAGCTGTCTGGCCAGGATCCCAGGTCCATCTCCAGCCCATGAACTATCTGAGTTCATCAAGCTCTCTGAGTCTCATCCGAGTAATAAAGATTATGGTATCAACTGAGTTGATAGGAGGATTGAGCAAGGAAACAGATGCAAAGTGCCAAGTGTGTTTTACGCTTAGTACGTGCTAACAGATGTCACTGCCAACACCTCCCACCCTTTGAGGGTTGGATGGAGACTCTTCCTCTCTCTGTCCCCTCCATGTGCCCAAGGACCACCTCCCTTCTGTCTTTTGTCCAAAACAAACATGCCCTTGTATTTCGTGTGCCAACAGAGGCAGCTCTGGTTGGGTTCAGCTGGGACGCTCTGTAACATCAGCGTAATAGCATAGCTCAACCTGACCCTTGGGGGAGAGCAAAGTGATGGCAGAATCCATGACAGAGAAAGGCCCGTGATAATGTAAGACACAGGGTAGGAAAGAGAGTATTTTCCACTTTTCTGCTCTTCCCAGAACACTAATTGGTGGTGAGGTATGGTTGGCAAGACTTCCAAAGCAGGAGAAAGGGCCAATTATCTCCTTGAGCTGGTTTTTCTGCAGAGATGTGAGTCAGGTTGGAATGAGGGAAACAGGAGTTGGTGTGGTCCCAGAGCTGGGAACTTTCTCTAGGAGCTCCCAGAAAGAACTGTAAGAGGGGAGGCCTGGCTGGAGTCCTACCATTGTGAGGGTGGGGCTGCCACCTGCCACCCTACCATCCCTAAAGTCTGGTGATCTCAGGAGACTCTGGAGTTACAAAGACAATGTTGATTGTTCTTCTCCCTCTCCCCCTTGCTTTTCTTTTATTTTCCACTAGTGTCTTGCTTTTTAAAAAAATATTTTTTCATATTTTCATTAGTTAGGTGCATTGCTTTTTTTTTTAAAGACTTTATTTATTGGGGCACCTGGGTGGCTCAGTGGGTTAAGCCTCTGCCTTTGGCTCAGGTCATGATCCCAGGGTCCTGGGATCGAGCCCCACATCGGGCTCTCTGCTCAGCGAGGAGCCTGCTTCCCTCTCTCTCTTTGTGTCTGCCTCTCTGCCTACTTGTGATCTCTGTCTGTCAAATAAATAAATAAAAAATCTTTAAAAATTTTTTTTAAAAGACTTTATTTATTTGAGAGAGGATGAGAAAGAGAGAACACAATCGGGGTAAGGGGCAGAGGGACAAGCAGACTCCCTGCTGAGCAGGGAGCCCAATGCGGGGCTCCACCCTGGGACTCCTGGATCATGACCTGAGCAGAAGGCAGATGCTTAACTGACTGAGCCACCGAGGCTCAGGCTTTTTCATGATACTTGTGTCAAAAAGCCAATTTCTTAAACCTTGTGCTCAAGTCTGCTTTCAAATGGAAATCTCATAATGATGCCCCCCCCAGTTGCATTTATTAATATTTATACATGAATGCACACATACACACCCACAATCCTTAAGACATTTTAAAGTTAGGTATCTGGGGCACCTGGGTGGCTCAGTTGATTGAGCATCTGACTCTTGATTTCAGCTCAGGTCACGATCTCAGGGTCATGAGATGGAGCTCTGCCTTGGGCTCCACGCTCAGTGGGGCGTCTGCTTGAGATTCTCCCTCTCCTTCTGCCCCTCCCCCCACTCACTCTCTTTCTCACTCTCTCTCCAGTAAAATAAATAATTTTTTTAAAAAGTTAGATTTCTCATGGAAATTGAAATTTGAGATTCTCTTTAAAACTTCAAATACCTGTCCACAATGGGTTGCTATTGGCTACAATTGTGCTGCAGACAGAAACAACCTATCTTTTACTGGGAATGCCTTTTCCAGTCCCTAGTCATCCCCACCTCTTTCACTGGGCTTGCCTGTGGCATTTACATCACCTACCATGTCCCTGTTTATTGAATTTGGAGTGCCTAATTGGAAGTTTTCTTTTTCTTCCTTCTTTCCAATATAAGTGACCCATAGGCTGCCGTAACCTATGCATCCCTTGGGTTCTATACTCACCTTCCTATTTTCATGGGCCTTTTGAGATTTGGGGTGGGGAAATTTGTACTTATGTGTGTGTTTTCTTTTTTTTTTTAAAAAGGTTTTATTTATTTATTTGAAAGAGAGAGGGAGAAAGTCCGAGTAGGGGAAGAGGCAGAGACAGAGAAACTCAAGTAGATTCTGTGCTGAGTGTGGGGTCCAATGCGGGGCTCAATCCCATGACCCATGAGATCATGACATGAGCTGAAATCAAGAGTTGAACGCTCAACCCACTGAGTCACCCAGGCACCCCTGTGTGTTTTCTTCACTTGATCTTAGCCAAAAGGCTGAGAAGCAGTGTGTGTGTGTGTTTTCTTAATTGAAACAACTGTTCTGGTCCCTTCTCACTTGCACAAAATTGGTGTATGCCACAATGGCAAGGCTTGAAGTCTTCAGGCTTTGGGGTTTCTGTATAACAACGCCAGGTCTTATGGCCTGACCTGGGAATCTCCACTGAGGGCTTGGTGGCCAATAGGAGTCTTACCCTAGCAGGTAATGGAAGCCTCATAAAGCTAGCTAAGAAAATGAGGCAGAACGTTCCACGTCATTCCACACTCAGGGCTGTGCTGGCTCTGAATAAGCATTCAGATAAAAATGAGGCTAGTGATGATAGTAGTCACGAAGGTTAATGTGCTCTTTTCCTAAAATGATGGCACAAGCTGAGAGAGTGATTTAAGGGGCATAGCTTCGGATGGGAATGTTCTTGAACGTGGAACATTTCTAAAGGCCATTATCATTAACATGGCATCATCCTTTCAATGAGTCCCATGGAAAACAATAACTTTCTCATTCCCCAGTGCAATACCATAAAAATATATCTTCGAAATTTATTATATTATATATCGAATTGATGACAAGAACCAAACAAAAATAACCCCACAATCACAACACTTAATGCCTTTTAAATGCCGTTATGGAAATAGACGAAAACAGCCAGCATCTGCTCAGCACAGGGATTTTCAAATTTGATACAATAATCATAACTTTACATTTCTCAGGGTGCCCTTCCTAATGTATCAGAAGCCACACAAAATTTAAATAATAGAGTCAATCATCTGGCAAATTTGATTTGGAGGAAAAGCGTTTTCATTAGATTGTTTTGGGAGATTTCAGCCTGGCACAGCCCCCCGCTCTCTGGATTCAAAACCCAGACAGTGTTTTGTTAACAAAACATTCGAGCGGCAGGTTTTTATAAACAACATCAAGGAACTCATAATCAAACACTAAAGAACTTCTTGGAAGCCATAACAGCAACGTGGGCAGGAGCCGTAATGTCTAAAATAATCAGTTTTCGGAAGCAAAATTGAATCACAACAATTCAAGAGGCTATTTCTGTTGGAATCTAATTAGTCAATTTTCCACGTGTCGTCAGAACCTGGGGGAACGATTTACTCCAGACGGATCGGGAAGACTCAGCTCTTTTACCCATTTATTGGACAGAAGCCTTGAGTTGAGCAGAGCGCCACGCACCAACGCCTCACCATCAGAGATCCATCGCACATGTGTAGCTGTTTCTTGACTTGGTTTGCTAGAGATGCTGTTCCTCTGCCTTCGTTAGCACAGGAGGTGGTGGTCCAGTATGCATCCTCTACCTTCACTGCCCCTTTTAACAGCCACAGCAGCAGCCACAATTATAGTAGCAGATGGCAGCAACAATAGTGGCTTTTGAACAGTGCAAGGTATGGTTCCTATTATTAAATTAAAAATAAAACCCAAAGGGGGTGCCTGTGTGGCTCCATCGGTTGAGTGTCTGGCTCTTGATTTCAGCTCAGGTTGTGATCTTGAGCTCATGGGGTCAAACCCTGCATTGGATTTGATGTTCAGTGTGGAGTCAGCTTGGGATTGTCTCTCTCCTTCTCCCTCCGCTCCTCTCCCTACTCACTGTCTCTCTCTCTAATAAAGAAATAAATCAAATTTTCAAAAATTAAAAAAAATAGGATAAATAAAACACAAGGAACCAAAGAAACCAAAGATAGTGAGATAGAAAAGTTGTATTGTCCATCAATGAACCAGACCCCACATGTTCACTCAGAGGCATAATGTTCTGGGGTAGAGAAAGGGGGCAAGTCTTTCAAACCCCAAAGGATGAGAATGGTCTCTACCCCATGTCAAGGAGACAAAGTCTACAAGTGCTGCCGCTTGGCTAGGGGTACTGTGGGCTATAAGGGGAAGTGACCACTAGGCCAGCTGGAGGTGATCTGCCATGTACAGAGACACACACCTTTGGGATCACAAGGACCAGCTGCCCAGGTTATGTTGATGACACCCAAGAGTTGGGAGGATGGACCAGCAGTCTAGGAAGATAGGTCAGGATTTACATTGCCTTGAGGGACTTGGGGCAGCACAATTTTTCTTTTTTTTAATTACTTTTTTTTTAGTATTGCTTTTTTAATTATTATTATGTTATGTTAGTCACCATACAGTACTTCATTAGTTTTTGATGTAGCGTTCCATGATTCAGTGTTTTCATGTAACACCCAGTGCTCATTGCAATCTGTGCCCTCCTTAATACCCATCACCAAGCTAACCCATTCCCCCACCCCATCCCCTCTGAAACCATCAGTTTGTTTCACAGTCCAAAGTCTCTCATGGTTTGTTTCTCCCTCTTATTTCCCCCATTTCATTTTTTCCTTCCTTTTCCTAATGTCCTCCATGCTATTCCTTATGTTCCACAAATAAGTGAAACCATATGATAATTGTCTTTCTCTGCTTGACTTATTTCACTTAGCATAATCTCCTCCAATTCTGTCCATGTCGATGCAAATGGTGGATATTCATCCTTTCTGATGGCTGAATAATATTCCATTGTATATATGGACCACTCATCTGCTGAAGGGCATCTTGGCTCCTTCCAGTTTGGCTATTGTAGACATTGCTGCTATGAACACTGGGGTGCAAGTGCCCCTTCCTTTCATCACATCTCTATCGTTGGGGTAAATACCCAGTAGTGCAATTGCTGGGTCTTGGGTAGCTTTATTTTTTAATTTTTGAGGAACCTCCATACTGTTTTCCAAAGTGGCTGTACCAATTTGCATTCCCACCAGCAGTGTAAGAGGGTTCCCCTTTCTCTACATCCTCTCCAACATTTGTTGTTTCCTGCCTTTTAAATTTTTTTCATTCTAACTGGTGTAAGGTGTTATCTTAATGTGGTTTTGATTTGAATTTCTCTGATGGCTAGCAATGTTGAACATTTTTTCATGTGTCTGTTAGCTTGTTGTTTTTTTTTTTTTAAGATTTTTACTTTAGAGAGAGAGAGCAAGTGCATGAATGGGGAGGAGGGACAGAGGGAGAGGGAGAAGCAAACTCCTGTTCAGCAGGGAGCCCAACGCAGGACTTGATCCCAGGGCCCTGGGATCATGATCTGAGGCAAAGGCAGGTGCTTAACCAACTGAGCCACCCAGGTGCCCAGGGGTAGCTCAATTTTTCATTGGTGAGAAATATTCTTTTGCCTATAATTTATTTGATATCACTTTCTTTTGTAGATACCTGCTGTTTTACCACCTAGCATCTATTCACCACTTGACTTCCATTGTCTTCTGGAAGAATTATTTTATCCTCCTCTCCTGAAAGCTCTACCTTCAGGAGTAGAGCATGACCCAGGCTAGGGTGTTTGGCACATCATTACCCCATAGCCATATCCCTCTCTCCCACAACTGAGTGGTTCTAGGATGAACATCACACAAGTCAGGTTACACAGAGCCCACAGGTCTGTTCTGAGGCTTTTATTTGACCTATGGGGGAGTCAACTCTATTCTGCTTCATCTGAGCCCCAGACTATGGAGAATGCCACCTAGAACCTAACTCTGGACATGACCCCAAAGGTAATGTAATTCTGGTCTTACGCCCACAACCCTGAAAGAAGCTATGCCTAAAGCTAGCTCAACCTCAAATGCTGGGTTGGGGTTGGGGGTTCCATCCATTGTAATCTAAAGACCCTAACTCTATCAGGGAAAATGTTGGGTTGTCTGCTTCCTTGGTTTGTCACTAAAAGAAATGTTAATATAAAACTCAAATGCATAGACTATGTATTTCTTTCTGCTTTATGTTGTCCTTCATCAATGGAAATCACTCTGCCTTTCTAGAGTGATGGAGGGCAGAAGCCAGACTCTTCGTTTCCCTCATAGAGCACGCCCTCCGTAGACGTTAAAGGATTTTGTTCACTAGGCACTACGATGGGAGGACATATGCAAATTTAAATGCAAAAGACACGGTAAGCTGAGTTGTTTTGGATATTAATGCTGTACAGTTTTCTCTTTTGGGGAGAGATGGTGAGAAATTCAGAGATGGGGGAGGGAAGACAGAAACTAGCAAAACTGGAGACCCCTTTCTGTAACATCTCTCTGCAAATCTCCAAACCTTAGTAAAATTAAATATTATATATTAATATTATTTATTAATATATTAATTATATATTCAATATATGATGTGTTACATATTTATATATTATATATATCTAATATGATTTATATATTATATAATCATATAAATCATGTTATCATATAAATCATATGTTAGATATAGAAATTATATACTTAATAATATATTAATAAATACATTATTTTTAAAAATATTTTATTTATTTATTTGACACACAGAGAGAGACCACAGTAGCCAGAGAGGCAGGCAGAGAGAGAGAGGGGGAAGCAGGCTCCCCAATGAGCAGAGAGCCCGATGCGGGGCTCGATCCCAGGACCCTGAGATCATGACCTGAGCCGAAGGCAGAGGCTTTAACCCACTGATCCAACCAGGCGCCCCTAATAAATACATTATTATATATTTATATGTTAAATCTGAAATATATATTATATATTTATCATATATGTCCTTGGAACTGTGTTAGCTGTGTGAAGAACAAGGTCAAAACTGTACTGGGAGTGAGAACACAGCTCTATGTTGGGGTTACACCTGGGAGATTTGACAGAAATAGGGTAATTTCTGGACTTAGATTTGTAAATACAATTGACTTGTGAATAACAGAGGATTAGGGATGCTGACCTCCCCACACAGCCAAAAATCCACATATAACTTTGACTGCCCCTCAAACTTAACTACTAAGAGCCTACCGTCGACCAGGAGACTTACTGATCCCATCAACAGTAGATCGGTCGATTAGCACGCATTTTGTATGTGTATTAAATACTGTATTCTCACACTAAACTACGCTAGAGAAAAGGAGTGTTACTAAGAAAATCATAAGGAAGAGAAAAATACATTTAGAGGACAGACTCTAAAACACCCGCTGATAAAGACCCATGTAGCTCAAACCCATGTTGTCCAAGGGTCATCTGTATTTCTTACCTTGGGGGGCCCAGACCTCCATTATCTGTTCTGTGGTTCTATCACACTAAAGCTGGAGGAAAAGCCAGTGGGGAGAGCCCCCTTCATCTAGAAGAGTTTACTTTGGCAAATGACCCAGCTCGGATAGGAAACTGCCATGGGCTGAATGGCCCCCAGCCTTTAGTTATTGCTTAGCTGCCAGTGACCTCCCTGCTCCACAAGGCATCCCTGAGGAAATCAGCCTCCAGGTCAGCTCAGTAGCCTTTTTGAGCCTCCCCAGTTGAAGTGATTACTCCTGTCTGCATGCCACAAATCACAGAAATCATGAAACAGAAATGAAAAGAATGGTTGGTCAACGTGTCTCAGAAGAGTGTGTTCTCATAGTTCGGAAAAAAAGGAACGAGTCACGCTTCATGTTAGCTAGAGGGCTGATCCCCTGATTCCAGCGAAATCCTCTTGTGTCTGTTACTCTTTAAAAAGCAAACCTCGATAATGATTTTTTTTTTTTAAATCAAGGCAGTCTGATGGTTTGTTAATAAAAGATGAGCCCAGAGCAGAGTTAGTTTCTTGGAAAAATGTAATATTTAAAAATTTATTTATTTATTTATTTATTTATTTATTTGACAGAGAGAGACACAGCGAGAGAGGGAACACAAGCAGGGGGAGCAGCAGAGGGAGAGGGAGAAGCAGGCTCCCCTCCGAGCAGGGAGCCTGATGCGGGGCTCGATCCCAGGACCCCAAGATCACAACCTGAGCCAAAATTAAGAGTTGGTCGCTCAACTGATAGAGCCACCCAGGTGCCCCAAAGTTAAATTAATTTCTCTCTTTCTTTCTTTTTTCCTTTCTTTCTTTTTTTAAGACTTTAATCATTCATTTGAGAGGGAGAGAGAGCACAAGCAGGGGGTAGGAGCAGAGAAAGATGGGAAGCAGGCTCCCCGCTGAGCAGAGAGCCTGATGTGGGACTTGATCCCAGGACCCTGAGATCATGACCTGCTCCAAAGGCAGATACTTAACTGAGTGAGCTACCCAGGTGACCCTTGATGTTAAATTTCTTTTTTTTTTAAATATTTTATTTATTTATTTGACACACAGAGAGAGACCACAAGCAGCCAGAGAGGCAGGCAGAGAGAGAGGGGGAAGCAGGCTCCCTGCTGTGCAGAGAGCCCAATGCGGGGCTTGATCCTAGGACCCTGAGACCATGACCTGAGCTGAAGGCAGAGGCTTAACCCACTGAGCCCCCCAGGTGCCCCTGATGTTAAATTTCTTAAGAATGCTTTCTAGGGCTCAGTGGGTTAAAGCCTCTGCCTTCGGCTCAGGTCATGATCTCAGGGTCCTGGGATCGAGCCCTGCATTGGGCTGTCTGGTCAGCAGGGAGCCTGCTTCCTTCTCTCTCTCTCTCTCTGCCTCTCTGCCTGCTTGTGATCTCTGTCTGTTAAATAAATAAATAAAATCTTTAAAAAAAATAATGCTTTCTATTATGATTATACAGGAGAATATATATATATATGAGCATTTTTAATAGATACATATTAATGTATTTAGTAGTAATGTTTTAAGTTGTTTATACCTACCTTCAAGTAAATTAAGAAAAAATCTTACATATATAAGTATAATATAGTATATATTATATAATATAGTATATAGTATATGATATAAATGTAGTATATAATAATATATTAAGTATAATACAGTATATATTATTTAATATAGTATATAGTATATAACATAACATAACATACATACATATATGTGTCCAAACATATGTACAGAGAGAACTAACCCAGCAGAACCCAAGAGATTCCTCTCCAGAGTTAAAATATACCTAAACTGTTGAGGGAAGGCTCATATGAATGAAATTAACATCGTCAAAATGAAAGTGAAAAAAAATTCTACTATGCTTATGTTCAAATCTACAGAAAAGATAGTTCTGATAATTTTGAGACAATAGAAATTTAAATTTTTTTCCACATTGTTTGTAATCATATTACAGATCTTCCTCAACTTCCAGTGGGGTTATGTCCTGATTAGCCCATAGTGAGTTGAAAATATCCCAAGTTGAAAATTCATTTAATACACCAAACCTCCTGAACACCAGAGCTCAGCCTAGCCAACCTCAACTGTGCTCAGTGCTTACACCTGCCTCCAGTTGAGGAAAATCATCTAAGAAAGCCTCCTTATAAGCCTATTTGTAAATAAAGCCTATTAAAATAGGGTGTGGATTATCTCATGTAGTTGATTGAATACTGGGCTCAAAGTAAAACACAGAATGGTTATATGGGTGCAAAAGGGCTTTAAGTGTCCTGGTTGTTCACCCTTGTGGTCATGGGGGAGACTGGGAGCTGTGGTTCACTGCCCCACCCAGCATTGTGATAGAGGATTGCACTATCACCAGCCCAGGAAAAGACGCCAAATAAAACTCAAAGTACAATTTCTACTGAATGAGTATCATTTTTTTACACCATCCTAAGTGGAAACATGGTGACTAGGACCATCCTAAGTCAGGGACCATGTGTATGCTATTCTTGGGCCCACAGTAAACATCTTATTAATAAAATCGTAATGGCATCGTTAGATACTTGCATTGGGTGAAGGAGCTTGGGAAGCAGTCTTAGGACCCATTCTGATCTGCTATGAGGTAGGAGAGTGAACAACTTGTCAAAAAGATCTGGTACAGGAGCAATCAAATCATTTCCTCATCCACCCCCCACCCCCCATAAAGGGAAAAGACAGCTCTGTGTGTGCGTGTGTGCACACATGTGTTTAAAAGGTAGATGAGGCAATATTTGTTAAAGTTTCTATTATTTGTGGAAGACTTTACTTCATTCCCTTACTCTACCCTTAGAATAACCATGTTATTAAATCCAGTTTACATATTGAAAACAGTCTCAGGGGTACCTGGGTGGCTCAGTTGATTGAGTCTCCAATTCTTAGTCTCAGCTCGGGTCTTGATCTCAGGGTCGCGAGTTCAAGCCCCACATTGGGCTCTACACTGGGCGTGGAGCCTACTTTAAAAAATAAAGAGGAAAAAAAAAAGAAAGAAAGAAAACAAACTCAGGTTAGTTAACCTACCCAAGGTTACACGGCTCATGTGTTTAAGAACCAGCACTCAAAGTTAGGATTGTGCTCTTGTCATTCTACCAACTGTACATCAAAAGGTATTGTCCAAAGGCCTTATAATTCAGCCCCTCAAGTGGCACTTGGGAGTCACTCCAGGGAGCAGAGCATTGGGATAATAATGGAACCTGCCCCGGCCTTCTATTTTCAGGAAATAAGTCCTGGCTACTCAGGGCTATGCGATTTGCTTCTTCTCTATCTTCCCCCAGCAGGTTCTTTGTCCCTTCAACAGAGACAGAAAACTTATGTGGAACATAAACCTTATGTAAAAAAGAAATAGGACACTTGAACAGTTGCCTTTTAAACTTGGCATCAGCAGCCTGTTTTTGTTGCTGTTGTTTGTTGTAAATAAAGTTTTATTGGAACACAGTTACACCCATTTGTTTCTTATTGAATACGGCTGCTTTCATGCTAACTGGCAGAACTAAATGGTTGTAACACAGACTATAAAGCCCACAAGCCTAAAATATTTCCTATCTTTTCCTTTACAGAAAAAGATCTAGGGGCACCTGGGTGGCTTAGTGGGTTAAGCCTCTGCCTTCAGCTCAGATCATGATCTCAGGGTCCTGGGATCGAGCCCTGCATCAGGGTCTCTGCTCAGCAGGGAGCCTGCTTCTCTCTCTCTCTGTCTGCCTCTCTGCCTACTTGGGATCTCCATCTGTCAAATAAATAGATAAAATCTTTTAAAAATAAATAAATAAATAAAATCTAAAAAAAAAAAAGATCTAATGATCTTTCAACCTCTAAGGCAAAGCTCTGGTACCTGCCATTTCTAAAAGAACACAAGTACCCTCAGACTACCAAAAAAAAAAAGTTAATAAATTTTTAAAAGCCGATATATTACACATACATTCTTTAACCATTGTCCAATAAAACTGAAAGTTAATAGCTAAAATAAAAAAAAATTTTAAAAACCGTGAAACTCAAATCATCAAGCACACACCCTACTACCTATAAATTCATTACCGCTTTTTCTTTTAAACCTTTGGAATCAAAGAAAAAACAAAATCATGTGGGTTAAGAGTTCCATGATACAAATAGAATAGAAACGATAGATAGCAGATAGATAGAAACGAAGATGAAAGAAAATATCCTGTTTAACATACATGAAGATTAGGTAAAGAAAAATGGAACATTATCAAAATCAAAAACTTGTCTTTGGAAGGCAAGAAGAAAAAGACCAGCCACAGACTTGGGGGAAATATTTACAAGGAATACGTCTAAGACATTTAAATACAAAGAATGTTTTAGCACATATTTAAGACAGTCTTGTATTCAGAATATATCAATGATTCTCAAAATTCAATGGTTTTGAGAAACCCATAAGAAAATGAACAAAAGATCTGAATGGACCCTACCAAAAAAGATGTACGGAGAGGAAGAAACACATGAAAAGACACCCAAGATTATTGGTTATTTGTACAATGCAACCAAAACCTACCATGAGGCAAACACCTATGAGAATGGCTCAGATAAGAAATACTGACCACATTCAGTGCTGATAAGAATGTGCAGGGACTGGAACGCACGTACACTGCTGTTGGTCATATCGGGTGGTATAACCGCCTTGGAAATCAGTTGGAAATTTCTTAGGGAGGTAAGCATGCCCCTACCTCGTATTCGGCCATTCTGCTCTCAGGCATTTATCGGAGAAGAAAAGGAAGCATGTGGTCACACAACAGCTTGTAACAAATGTTCATGAAAATGGGAACAACTAAAATGCTCATCAGCGGGTTAACTGGTAAACAGATATCGAATTAAGATGCTGAATCAGGGAGCTAGACAGTAAACAGAACGTTCGGCATGATTCCATAGTTATAAAATTCTAGACAATGCCTACTAACAGGCAGTGATAGGAAGCAAGATAGAAGATGGGGGAACTGAAAGGTGGGAGGGAGGCTTACCAAAGGCCATAAAGAGATGGGAGACATGTTCATGAACTTGACCGTGGTGATGGCTGATGGTATGCACAAAAGAGGACAAAAGCTATCAAACTGTACCTTTCAGATATGTGCTGTTTATTGTAAGTGAGTTAAAGCTGTTAAAAATACTGTAAACAAAGCCATATACAAAAGATAAAACAAGGGGCGCCTGGGTGGCTCAGTGGGTTAAAGCCTCTGCATTTGGCTCCGGTCATGATACCAGGGTCCTGGGATCAAGCCCCACATCAGGCTCTCTGCTCCGCAGGGAGCCTGCTTCCCGCCTCCCCACCCCGCCTGCCTCTCTGCCTACTTGTGATCTCTGTCAAGTAAATAAATAAAATCTTAAAAAAAAAAGATAAAACAAAAAAAATTGCAACGTATGTCATAGACTGTGAGTTCATTCTTTTTACAAAAGTCTTAGAGATTCTACTGGCAATATTTCTTTTTTCTTTTTTTTTTTTTTAAATATTTTATTTATTTATTTGACAGAGATCACAAGTAGGCAGAGAGGCAGGCAGAGAGAGAGGAGGAAGCAGGCTCCCTGCTGAGCAGAGAGCCCGATGCGGGACTCGATCCCAGGACTGTGGGATCATGACCTGAGCTGAAGGCAGAGGCTTTAAACCACTGAGCCACCCAGGTGCCCCTCTACTGGCAATATTTCTAAGAAAGATTGTCAGAAGAGGCCATTCTCAAATAATTGAACAAAAAATACCTAGTGAAAACATGCTATCTTCCCTTAGTGTTAAAGAGATACAACTTAAAGAACAACTAAAATAGCACAGTTTCTTATTAATCGGTAAAAGTTTAAAATTTTGATATACAGGGTTGACCAAGGTCTGGGATAAAATGAGATAAAACATTTTCTCATGCTCTGTTGGAAGGAATCTACTGATAAAATATTATTTGGAGGACAATTACCTACCACAAGTAAAAATGCACCACCTGTGAACTGAATTATTTTGTTAAGAACTTGCTCTTTGCATATATTGGCAAATAATGTTGAATATAACACTATTTGATATGAGAAAATCAATCAAACCATCAACCATTTTTAAAAAAGGCTATATGTTTATCACAGAGGGAAAGTTATACAGATTAAAACATTACATAGTTTTCAAAAGAAAGATATTGATAGGGACGCCTGGGTGGCTCAGTTGGTTAAGGTTCTGCCTTTGGCTCAGGTCATGAGTCCTGCATCCGGCTCTCTGCTCAGTGAGGAGCCTGCTTCTCCCCCTGCCTGCTGCTCCACTGCTTGTGGTCTCTTTCTCTCTCTGACAAATAAATAAATAAAATCTTTTTTTAAAAAATATTTTATTTATTTATTTATTGGACAGACAGAGATCACAAGGAGGCAGAGAGGCAGGCAGAGAGAGGAGGAGGAAGCAGGCTCCCTGCAGAGCAGAGAGCCCGATGCGGGGCTCGATTCCAGGACCCTGAGACCATGACCTGAGCTGAAGGCAGAGGCTTAACCCACTGAGCCACCCAAGCACCCCAATAAATAAAATCTTTTAAAAAGATATTTATATAAATATGCTGGTTCAGAAAGGGCATGGAATGTTTATTAATATGTATATTAATGAGTGAAATGAGAAAGGTATAAAGCACTGTACATATAGATGAATCAATTTTTTTAAAACGTATTTATTTATTTGAGAGAAAGAGAGTGTGAGCGCACAAGTGGGCAGAGGGGCAGAGGGAGAGGGAGAAATGGACTCCCCGCTGAGCAGGGAGCCTGGGCTCCATCTCAGGACCCTGGGATCATGACCTGAGCCACAGGCAGACGGTTAACCAACTGAGCCACCCAGGCGCTCCTAGATGAATCAATTTGTGAAACAAACACACACACATACACACCCGTGACCCTGGGCGTAGGAGTCTTCAGAAAGAATGCAAAAAAGAAAAACAGTTTAGAGTGGTTAAATTTGGAGAAGGGTTAACTCTGTAATGCTATGTATGATTTCAAATTACTTTCAATTTTTTAAAAACAGGTTCTATTGTGTATGTGTGTGTGTGTATATGTGTGTGTGTGTGTATATATATATATATCTTCTTTATCCATTCATTAATCAAAGGACACTTGCACTGTTTCCACAATTTGGCTATTGTAGATAATGCTGCTATAAACATATATCCCTCTGAATTAGAATTTTTGTATTTGGGTAAACAGCTAGTAGTTCAATTGCTGGATGGTAGGGTAGTTCTGTTTTTAACTTTTTTTTTTTTTTAAAGATTTTATTTATTTATTTGTCAGACAGAGTGAGCACAGGCAGACAGAGTGGCAGGAAGAGGCAGAGGGAGAAGCAGACTCCCTGCTGAGCAAGGAGCCCGATGTGGGACTCGATCCCAGGACGCTGGGATCATGACCTGAGCTGAAGGCAGCTGCTTAACCAACTGAGCCACCCAGGCGTCCCTGTTTTTAACCTTTTGAGGAACCTCCCTACTGCTTCCCACAGTGGCTGCACCAGTTTGCATTCCCACCAACAGCACAAGAGGGTCCCCCTTTCTAACTGGAATTGAAATAAAGCTTAGAGGAAAAAAAAATGGGTTCTATTACTACTACTACTACTGTAAAATTAATAAAACTGTACTTGAAACATGAGGTCAATTCATACCAATTGGATTAAAAATTGGCATTCTTGGTATCTGGAATTATGAACATAAAATATCCAGATACTATGTGGAACGGCTCCTGAACTTAATTGACGTAAGCATCGTTATTTTCAGGCTCTGGCCTTTAGATGATCTTCTGCAGGGTGTATGGCTGTGTAGCCCCATCCCTGGTGTAGCATAAAGATGGCGGATGTCCTCTGGTCTGAGTCGAAGCCCTGTTCCTTACAGGACATGGGACTTCGGGAAAATTACTACCAGTCCAGCCACAGTTGCCTCACCTGTAAAATGGCAACAGTAACCTCTGTCCCATAGAAAAGATGTCACATATTATTCTGAAATAACAGAGCTAAGTCTTCCTTTGGGCCAAGGGTATTTCGTTAAAAATTTTGTAGACACTGAATGCCTAGTGTGAAGCCCTCCATTGTTGCCAGGGTTCTTACTGCTGGCTCAGAGGTGCAGGACTGGGGCTCTGTCAGCCAAATGTCCCCAGTCAACAGGTCAGATGACAGATGCACCTGGTTGCCCTGGTAACTAGGAAGGATGGTCCTGGATGACCTTGACTGGTTTTTTTTGTTCTCCTGGTTGTCTTTGGGAAGAGTGGATGTAGCTGGTTGGTCAGTGTTTGTGAGTTTGTGCTTTCTCTTGGGTAAATATTGATTTTTCTGGCTGGGTCGCTGAACTCCCAAGAAAAACGCTCCATTTCATGACAGACCATTTGTAAGACAGTCAATACCCGTCATGTTCATAAATACCAGATGAAATAAATTTTATGCATGCTTGGGCCTGAGCGACAGAATCACTGGCATTATAATGTGGCAAAGTAATGAGGATGGGATCATGGAACCTGAGAGGACAGTGCCGTTAGAAGTTTCCCTCTTACACTGTTGGTGGGAATGCAAGTTGGTGCAGCCATTTTGGAAAACAGTGTGGAGATTTCTTAAGAAATTAAAAACAGAGGGGCACTTGGGTGGCTCTGTGGGTTAAGTCTCTGCCTTCAGCTCAGGTCATGATCCCAGGGTCCTGGGATCGAGCCCCTCATCGGGCTCTCTACTCAGCAGGGAGCCTGCTTCTCTCTCTCTCTCTCTGCCTACCTCTCTGCCTACTTGTGATCTCTGTCTGTCAAATAAATAAATAAAATCTTAAAAAAAAAGAAATAAAAAATAGAGCTACACTATGACCCTGCAATTGCACTACTGGGTATTCACCCCAAAGATATGATGTAGGGAAAAGAAGGGCCATCTGTACCCCAGTGTTCATAGCATCAATGGCCACAATTGCCAAGCTGTGGAAAGAGCCAAGATGCCCTTCAACGGACGAATGGACAAAGAAGATGTGGTCCATATACAATGGAGTATTATGCCTCCATCAGAAAGGACGAATACCCAACTTTTGTATCAACATGGACGGGACTGGAGGAGATTATGGTGAGTGAAATAAGTCAAGCAGAGAGAGTCAATTATCATATGGTTTCACTTACTTATGGAGCATAAGGAATAACACGGAGGACATGGGGAGATGCAGAGGAGAATGGAGTTGGGGGAAATTGGAGAGGGAGACGAACCATGAGAGACTGTGGACTCTGAGAAACAAACTGAGGGTTTTGGAGGGGAGGCGGGGTGAGAGGTTGGGTGAGGCTGGTGGTGGGTATTAAGGAGGGCACGTATTGCATGGAGCACTGGGTGTGGTGCATAAACAATGAATTCTGGAATACTGAAAAGAAAAAAATAAATAAAAAAAAAAGAAGAAGAAGTTTTCCAACAAAGTCCCCAAGAGAGGGATGTTGGTGACCCATTATTCAAGTTTGCCATTTGGTTGGTGAGCATTCAGCACATCACCCAATCTTTTGGTCCGCTGCACAAAATGGGACTAGCTAGACACATCTCTCTTTGCAAGATATCAGGGATATTTGCTTAAACAGTAACCCGGTGCATTTATAAACATCATTGGGATGTATTACTCAGTAGGCATTTATCTCCTGGAATTTTTTTTTTTTTTTTTAAGATACAGGAGAAGGAAGATGGTCTCCAAGGATGATGGGAGGAAAAGGGGAAGAGAAGCAGAAGCAGAAGCAGAAGGCTTTTCTGAGTTATCCTGGTGAGGATTTCCTCTAAACACTTCGGCATTTTAGAAATGCAGCTGAGCACCAGTCTCCTTCACTGGGCTGGAGAAAACTTCTGTTATTTTGAGAACAAAGAAAGCCAAACGGAGGCTACAAATCTGAGAACAAATCAAGAAATATATCTCAAGGAAAACCCCCTGGGGGTGACTACGATCAGGTCGCTTCACCCACCAGGCAGAAAATCTGTGCCATTCTCTGATAAGTGTCCCCCAGACTTCTGCAGAGGTTAATCCATTCCTGATGCTGTGCTGTGGAAAGGAGATGATTATCCAATGTGTCATGCCAAAGGCATGACTTCTGTAAGCCCTGTCGGTCACCTCACAGCCCTGGCCCGGCGAGAGGCCCCGGTTGGAATCCCAGATCTTTCCCACCAAGCGTAGAATTTCCCCTGGGTTCGCTGGGCATGTCTTAATTCCTGCTAACTGATGGTAATTTTGACCTGTGAGTTAACAGGAACTGCCCTCCGAATTTCTTCTGGCCTTCGTGCAATCTATTAAAAGCACTTAAGCTTCTGCCTTCTACATAAAACACTCCTGTTTTTAAAAACAAACTTTTAAGTCAAAAATGACAGGGTTAATTATTCTGAAATATGCTGTTTATGGCGCAAACTCCATAAAACACAATACATGATTTAATACACCATCCAAGTCAGTGCTGGTTTTCATTTCTGCACAATCAAGGACTAAATCTGTCACTCACTCCTCTCTCTGCACTGGAACTCGTTTTATCTCCCATCTTACTTTAAATTATACACATCGAGATCATAATGGGACCCAGTCCCCTTTGTTGCCCAAACCTGCTAGGTTAGATCATCGATTAAACTCTATTTATTTTTTATGACAAACAAGAAAAATGACAAAGCAGCTACCGAATGCCTACTAATAGACACCAAATGCCTCTTGGGGTCTCCTTCATACTGGACTCATTTGTTCAAAAGTCCAGCTAACTTCCTCTTTGATGCTCTACCTCCCAAAAATAATCTTAAGAAGAAGCTGGTTTTCATAAGCTACCGGGGACTGAGCTGGTCACCATCTGCCCTCGTGTTCTGATACTGGGGTCAAAAGTTTGACGCCGCTTTGACGGGCAGAGTTTCGCTGAAGGGAGAAAATCGCACATCCCACTGGGGTCCTTTGTCTTAGGGACCAAATGAACAAAGCGAAATATCGACTCCAAGTTCACAAAAGTCACCTTTGGATGCACACACAGTTCTAGAAAAAGTTACGGAAGTGAACACCAGTAGGAAATAACCCAATTCAGAAGACAGTTTCCTAAGAATTATCCTCAGGGAAATCGAAGGGGGCATTTGGGCTCAATTTGAGCAATCCAGATTTTGACAGCATCATATATTTTTATGTGTTGTGCATTTCTGTCTGTTTGTTTGGAAATCTTTCTAAGTGTTGTTTAAAACCATTCCTAATGTGCCGAGTTCTGGGCTTAGCTCATTCAAGAGCAAGTTCCAGAATGCACTGGTGGTAGCTGCTGGCCCAGTTGCCTTCTGGGATTGGAGTTTGTAGATGTGGAAAGATGTCCATAGAATGCCGACATAAAAAAAGCCGTGTCTTATCTTTTTCATGGCATCTCACAAAAGGGGTAGAGAAGAAGGCCTGCCTGGTTAATACAGACCCAAGTCAAAGTGGCTAGGGGAGGAGAAAACACAGACTGCTTTTCTTTCAAGAAGTGATCTGGAGAATGCAATGAAATGTAATCTGAGCAAGTGAAAAACAAAGACCAAACCCCCCTCATTCCCCGGATACTAATTCATTTGTCTCTGGGTCTTAGGCTTTTGGTGGTGGTGAATGTTCTATTCTTTTTTTTTTTTTTTTTTTTTTTAATGGGTAAGATCTGAAATTGCAAATTTTCTTTTTTTTTTTTAATTTTATTTATTTGTCAGAGAGAGAGGGAGAGAGAGAGAGCGAGCACAGGCAGACAGAGTGGCAAGCAGAGGCAGAGGGAGAAGCAGGTCCCTGCCAAGCAAGGAGCCCGATGTGGGACTCGATCCCAGGACGCTGGGATCATGACCTGAGCCGAAGGCAGCCGCTTAACCAACTGAGCCACCCAGGTGTCCCTGTTCTATTCTTTTCTGTCTGTCTTCATGGGTCTTTAAATGAGATGTTATGGGCACGGCCACCAGGTGCCATCTTGAACCAAAAATTTGGAATGATCTTGTAACCACATCCCACCGATTTCATTTGAAAGTCTCTGTGTTTTTATCAGATCCTTTGAGGCTGGGAGCATCTAGGCAAACGCAGGATGCAATTTATCTTTTGAAGGTGGCAAGGGAATCATGAGATAGAAAGGGTGCACAAGGCAAAGCCCTTCAGTTCCTAGAGAGACAAGTGGTGGGCCCTCGTTTTCGTATCTGCTGGGAAGATATGAACAAGATGCTTTTGCACACCCTCAAGGAGTGTGCAGTGTTTGTGTATGTGTTTGTAGTGAGGATGGCAGAAAACACAAAGAAACTACACTGTTTCCTTAGGCTTGGAATATTCTGGCTTTGAGTGAACATTCAGGAAACAACCTTTTTCCATCTGCTTTGTCACGCAGTGTAAGTCTGTTAAAATAATTCTTGTGTTGAGCTCTTTCATGCATTGCTGACTGTGGCCTCCTGCCTTTCTGCTCATTCCTCACACAAGGTGAGCTGAATGATAACATCTGAGGAAGCACAGATGAGGCTTATGGTCATGGCTTACTTCATGTGACTCCACACGGAAGATAGCTTAATTGAGCCAGATCCTGCTCTTAATTTAAATTCACTATGTTCGGGACCATTAGGGAATTTTTTTCTACTTTATATCTTTGGCAGACAGGTAGGTTTGCCAGATAAATTACAGGATGGCCAATTAAACTTGATTTTAGGAAAATAATAAGTGATTTTTTTTTTCAGGGCAGTGCTAGTATTTCCCTAATATTGCACGGGACATACTTATACCAGAAATAATAATTCCTTTTATCTGAAATTCAAATTGAATTGGGTATCCTTTATACTCTGCTGTTGGTGGTGGTGGTAAAAATTGACTTATAGGGCTTTGAATTTGTAAGTCACTTTTATTTTATGGGGGAGGGGCAGATGGAGAGGGAAAGAGAGAATCCCAAGCAGACTCCCCACTGAGTGTGGAGTCTGACATGGGGCTCGATCTCAAGACCCTGAAATCATGACCTGAGTGGAAACCAAGAGTACCAAGAATCACATGCTTAACTGACTGAGCCTGCCAGGTGCCACTGTAAGTCACTTTTAATTTTATTTTTATTTTTTAAAGATTTTATTTATTTATTTGAGATAGAGCAAGAGTGAGAGAGGGAGCACAGGCAGTGGGAGTGGCAGGCAGAGGGAGAGGCAGATTCCTCACTGAGCAGGGAGCCCGACACAGGCAGGGCTCGATTCCAGGACTCTTGGATCATGACCTGAGCTGAAGGCAGACGCTCAACCGAGCCACCTAGGCACCCCTGTAAGTCACTTTTTTTTTTTTTTCAAAGATTTTATTTATTTATTTGTCAGAGAGAGAGGGAGAGCGAGCGAGCGAGCACAGGCAGACAGAGTGGCAGGCAGAGACAGAGGGAGAAGCAGGCTCCCTGCCGAGCAAGGAGCCCGATGTGGGACTCGATCCTAGGACGCCGGGATCATGACCTGAGCCGAAGGCAGCCGCTTAACCAACTGAGCCACCCAGGCATCCCCTGTAAGTCACTTTTAAATACCCTCTTTATACTTGTCGAATGACCCTATTTTCTGCAGGAAAAAAAAAAAAAATTGGCCTATGACAAAATGGCAAATGTTAATTTTGTGGGCATTCAGCTGTAATACAAATTCAGCCTATGACATTTATACTGGTTCCAGCTACGTATTTCCAAACGGGAACCTATTGACAATCTCTAGTTTTATTAGAAAATAAGATTAAAAAGAGACTCTGCCTTCATCAAAAATTAGATTTTTTTGTTGTTGTTGTTACCTTAACACACCGGGTCACACCTCAATTAAGTGCAGTTGAAAGCACACTGAAAATCGAATCTGTCTTTCCTATGAATCTTACCAGTTGAGGTAGGTCAAACTAACTTTAAAGGAAAGATCAACTGTTGACTGACTTGAGACAAAGTCATTCAAACAATCCTTTTTAGCTAAGCCTCATATCCTGTCTGACCTCTTGCATTGGCAACACGCCATTAGAGTCTCTGATCTTCACAGTGTTGTGGCTGTTTTCCAATGTGGAAACTCAACTGGGACCACAATTATTGGTTCTCCCTAAGAGCAATAGTATAGTCAGAGCTCAATATTATAATTATCATTATATATTATTAATTATATTACTATTACATATGACATATTATTATAATATATTATTATCAATTATATTATATAATGATTATTTACTGTTATATATTATATTACATCAGGAAACTATGCATTTCCGTATTTATGCTTTCGTTTAATCCAGTATTGATCAGGATTCAACAGGGTTCCTTGTGGGTAAGGGTGGTCAAAGGGTACAAACTTCCAGTTATAAAATAAGTAAGTATAGTTAACAAAACTCTTATTTTAAAACTCTTATTTTATATTTGCAAGTTGCTGAGAGAGTAAATCTTAAAAGTTCTCATCGCAAGAAAAAATAACGATGTGAGGGGATGAATGTTAGCTGAACTTGTGGTCACCGTTACACAAAGTGTATGTGTCCCAAATCATTACGTATACATAAAACTCACATGATATTTCAATTCTATTTCCATTCTTTAAAAAGATATTTAGAAAGGAGGTTCTTGTGGATTTCAATTGCTTCACAAGGGAAGGACAAATGGACATAAGCCTTTCCAATTTAAATATGAGAAACTGAGTGGCTATGTTATGAAGAACTGACCAAGAAAAAGAGATGAGGTTATAATCTGCTGTGTCTTCCTGGGAAGCCACCACATAGCTCTCTGCCAGCTAGAACCACAGGGACAGGGTGGGCTCCATGCCCATAAGAAAAGCAGTCGGAGCAACATTCCATTCTGGCTTAGAGTCCCCTCCCAGGGAGGGGGAATGTGGTGTCCAGACGCTGCCTGGGAAACAGTCCTGCCCATCTGCAGTTAGGAGGGGAATACAGAACGTGGACCAAGTTGTCCTTAAACTTGGAGACATCTATGAAATCTGTGGCCAGAGATATCAAATCCCCTTTCCTGGAGGAAAACTCATTTGAGAGCTTAAGGCTTTTACTTCTTCTTCTATCTTTTTTGCTCATGGTTTTAAAAAATAATAATTTATTTCTCAAAATTTTTATTATTGCAATATAGTTGACATAAAATGTTATGTTAGTTTTAGGTATACAACATAGTGATTCGACAATTGTTTACATCACCCAGTGCTCACCACCACCAAAGGGTAGGTCACCATACAACATTATTACAATATTATTGACTACATTCTCTCTGTTGTACTTTTAATCTCCATGACTTACTTATTTTATAACTGGATGTTTGTAGGGGCACCTGGGTGGCTCAGTTGGTTAAGTATCTGCCTTCGGCTCAGGTCATGGTCCTGGGATTGAGCTTTGCATCACAGTCCCTGCTCAGTGGAGTCTGCTTCTCCCTCTCCTGTTCTCCCTGCTTGTCTGTTCTCTCTTTCTGCCATAGAAGTAAATAAAATCTTAAAAAAAAAAAACCCTGGAAGTTTGTATCATCTATTTTGCCTATCCTCCCCAGAAACCACCAGTTTGTTCTCTGTATTTATGAATGTTTCTGTTTTTTTCTGTTTGTCCATCTGCTTTGTTTTTTAGATTCCACATTTAAGTGAAATCATATAATACTTGTCTTTCTCTGTCTGACTTATATCACCTAGTGGAATACCCTCTAGGTCCAACCATGGTGTTGAAAATGGCAAGAGTTCATTCTTTTTTGTGGCTGAGTAATATTCCATTATATGTATGTATCCATTTTCTTTACTGATTCATCTGTTGACATAGTTTTGTTTCCACCTCTTAGCTTTTGTAAATAATGTTGCAATAAACATGGGAGTGTAGATATCTCTTTAGGGTCATGATTCCAAATTCTTTCGGATAAATGCACAGAAGTAGGACTGTTAGATCTTACAGCACTTTTATTTTTAAACTTTTTTTTTTTTTTTTTTAGAAATCTCTGTATTATTTTCTGTAACACTGCACTGGTTTTTATTCCCAACAACAGTGCACAAGGCCTCCAGTTTCTCCACATCCTTGCCAGCACTTTTTATTTCTGATTTTTTTTATAGTAACTACCCTAACAGATGTGAGATAATATCTCAAATCTCATTATGGTTTTGATTTGCATTTTCCTGATGATGTATGATTTTGAGCATCTTTTCATCAATCTGTCAGCCATTAGTTTATCTTCTTGGATATATGTCCATTCAAATCTTTTGCCTATTTTCTTAATCAAGGAATTCAGTTTCTTTTCTTTGTTGCTATTGGGTTGTAGAAATTTCTTATGTTTTTTGTATTAACTGCTCAGCAGATATGTGATTTTCAAATATATTCTCCCATTCTGTAGGTTGCTTATTCATTCTGTTGATAGTTTCTACCACTGTACAGAAGCTTTTTAGTTTGATGTAGTCTCATTTGTTTTTGGTTTTTGTTTGTTTGTTTGTTTGTTTGTTTTTTGTTTTTTTTGTTTTTTTTGCTTTTTCACCTGTGGTTTTGGTGTCCAACCTGGGAAATCATTGCTAAGACCGATGCGAATAAGACGTTCCCCTATGTTTTCTAGTAATTTTATAGTTCTAGGTCTTACATTTAAGTCTTTAATCTATTTTGAGTTGGTTTTCATGTATGGTGTAAGGTAAGAATCCAATTTCATTCTATTGCATGTGGCTATCCACTTTTCCTAACATTCTTTATTAGAAAAGCTATCCTTTCCCTGGTGTGTATTTGTGGCACACACAAGTGTGGCACACACTTGTCAAAGATCAGCTGCTCATGGGTTTATTTCTGGGCTTTCTATTCTGTCCCATTGATCTTTATGCCTATATATTTTATATACTGTACCACACTGTTTGGGTGACTGTAGCTTTGTAACATGCTGTGAAATCAGGAAGTATGAGACCTCTAGCTTTTTTCTTTTGATAAAAGATTTTATTTATTTATTTGAGAGAGAGAGAGGATGTGAAAGAGAGCATGAGCAAGGGGAACAGGGGTGCAGAGGGAGAGACAAAAGCAGATTCCCCACTGAGCAAGGAATATGATGTAGGATTTAATCCCAGGACTCTGGGACCATGGCCTGAGCTGATGGCAGATGCTTAACCGATCGAGCCACCCAGGTGCCTCTGTTCTTTTTTTTTTAAACATTTATTTATTAGAGAGAGGGGGAGAGAGAGCACAGTGGAGAGGGGCCGGCAGAGAGGGAGAGAGAAAGTTTAAGCAGACTCTGCAAAGAATGTGGAGCCCAAAGTGGGGCTCAACTGCATGACCCTGAGATCATGATCTGAGCTGAAACCAAGAGTCAGATGCTGGACCAATTGCACCATTCAGGTGCCCCATGTTTTTTGTGTGTGTGTGTTTTTTTTTTCCCCAAGATAGTTTTAGCTATTCTGTGTTATTGGTGGTTCCATGTGAATTTTAGGATTGTTCTTTCTATGTCTGTGAAAAATGCCATTGGGATTTTGATAAGGACTTCACTGAATGTGTGTATCACTTTGGGTAGTATGGACATTTAAACAACTCTTCCAATCCATAAACATGGACATCTTTCCATTTATTCATGTCTCCTTTAATTTCTTTCAACAGTGTTTTGTAGTTTCCAGTGTACAAGTCTTTTGCCTTCTTAGTTACATTTATTCCTCAGTATTTTATTCTTTTTATGCTTTTATAAATGTTTCTATTTCTTTTTGTACTGTTTGTTGCTGGCATATAGGAATGCAACTGATTTTCCTGTGTTGATTTTGTATCCTGAAACTTTAGTGAATTTGTTTATTAGTTCTAACGGTATTTTTGTGGAATCTTTTAAGATTTTCTACTTATAAGATTATTTTACCCACAAACAGGAGACTTTTACTTCTTTTCCAATCTGATGCCCATTATTTCTTTTTCTTTCCTAATTGCTATGGCTAGAACTTCTAATACTATGTTGAATAGAAGTGTGAACTAGGCATCCTTGTTTTTTTCCGATCTTGGAAGAAAAACTTTCAGTTTTTCACCACTGAGCATTCTGTTAACTGTGGACTTTCATGATACTGAAGTAGTTTCCTTCTATTTCTAGTTGGTTGAGAGTCTTATCATGAAATGATGTTGAATTTTGTCAAATGGTTTTCTGCATTTCTCAGGACAATCATGTAATTTTGGTCCTTTATTCTGGTAATATGGTACATCACATTTATTGGTTTTCATATATTGAACTATCCTTGAATCTCAAGGATGAATCACACTTGGTCATGGTGTATGATTCTTTCAGTGTGCTGTTGAATTTGGTTTGCTAGGATTTTGTTGAGGATTTTTGAATGTACATTCCTCAGGGATGTTGGCCTGTAGTTTTTCATTTTGCTTCTAGTGTCCTTTTCTGGCTTTGATACCAGGGTAATGCTGGCCTCATAAAATAAGTTTGGAAGTTTTCCCTCATCCTCAATTTTTTGGAAGTGTTTGAAAAGGGTGAGTGTTAATTCTTCTTTAATGTTTGGTGGAATTCACCAGCAAAGCCATCTGGGCCAGGGCTTTTCCTTCTTGGGAAGCTTTTGATCACTAATTCAATATTTGTACTAGTTATGGGTCTATTCAGATTTTCTATTTCTTCATGATTTAATGTTGGCAGATCATGTTTTTAGAAACTTACCCATTTCTTCTGGGTTATCTGATTTGTTGGCATATAATTGTAGAAGGAAGGAAATAATTTAAAAAGAACAAAAATAAAACAGGCATGAAAAATAATAGAAAAAAATCAAAGAAATTAAGAGTGGATAATTTGAAAGTATCAACAAAATTGATCAACTTTACCTGGACTAACTACAAGAAATGAGAGAAGACTCAAAGTCAGAAATGAAAGATGAGATATTTCAACTGATGCCATAGAAAGAGAAAGGATTTTAAAGCTCCTAATTCTAATGACTTGATTAGTTCTCTCCCACCTCCAAGACACACACACACTCACACACACACACATGACTCAGTTGTAAGGATTTTCTTTCTGTAAATGTAGACTAGATAGTAATGTTGATAGTGGGCATCACCGTACTTAGCAAGGAATAAAAAGTACTTGGTTTGTTGAGATGGGAAAACCTCATTGGAACCCTACTAAGTTGGAAGTAATGATGACTTAGGCAAGATTCAAGGGGATTCCTGTAAAGATATTTATTTTGCAACAGTGTAGTAGTTATCCTTGTTTCACTTTCCTGTGTTTTTTTTTATGCACAGTAAACCACAGTCCAGAAGCATATGACACTCTTCTGACATATCATCAGAAGGTCAAAAGTAACCTAACGTCACATCACAATGCCTCCATCATTCCCCTCACTTCCCCTCATCGCATAGGCATTTTACCAGCTCACATCATTGCAAGAAGGGTGAGTGTCAGACATTTTGAGAGAGAAACTTTTATTACAGGATACTGTTAGGTTTTATATTATTTATTTTATTGTATTTATTTTATTTAGTTACTATTGTTAATCTCTTTCTGTGCCTAATTTATACATTAAACTTTATCATAGGTGTATATGTATAAGAAAAAGTATAGCACATACAGAGTTTGGTGCTGTCTATGGTTTCAGGCATGCACTGGGGGTCTTAGAACATTTCCCCATCAGATAAGGTTGGTGGGGGGGACTACTATCCATTTGCTTTATTTACTTTCTAGTTTCCTAATTTATGACTCCTGATCTGAAGACTTAAAGATGTATGAATCTGGGGTGCCTGGGTGGTTTAGTCAGTTAAGTGTCTGCCTTTGGCTCAGGTCATGATCCTGGGGTCCTGGGATAGAGCCCAGCATCAGGCTCCCCACTCAGCTTGGAGTCTGCTTCTCCCTCTCTCTGACCCTCCTCCCAGCTTGTACTCTCTCTGTCTCAAATAAATAAATAAAATTGTAAAAAAAAAAAAAAAAGGTATGAATCTTTATTTTTTATTATTTGTTTATTTGAGAGAGAGAGAGTATGTGTGCAAGTGGGGACAGGAGCAGAAGAAGAGGGAGAAGGAGAGACTCATTAGCAGACTCTGCACTGAGCACAGAGCCCAACACAGGGCTCAATCCCACCACCCTGAGATCATGACTTGAGCTGAAATCAAGAGCCAGATGCTTAACCAACTGAGCCAACCAGGCCCCAAAGATGTATGAATCTTGACCAGAGGTGAAGCTAGGAGTCAAGTCTGCCTGGCTCCAAGGAAGCAGTCATGTTTTATGTGAATTTGAATTAGGCGAATTTGAAGTAGTGTGTACAAAATATTATTTAACATGTTTATGCCAAAATAAAGCATACAGATCTCAACGTTTTTAAAGTAAAGAACTGCAAAATTTTAAAACTGATTGATAGGATTCAGTCGTAAGATGTTTTTAATCCTATTGCCAAATTGGACTGTGTTGTGGCTGGTTAAAAAAAACCCACACAGGGGCGCCTGGGTGGCTCAGTGGGTTAAAGCCTCTGCCTTTGGCTCAGGTCATGGTCCCCGGGTTCTGGGATCGAGCCCCGCATCGGGCTCTCTGCTTGGTGGGGAGTCTGCCCTTCCCCCCTCTTTCTGCCTGCCTCTCTGCCTACTTGTAATCTCTGTCTGTCAAATAAACAAATAAAATCTTTAAAAAAAAAAAAGAAAAAAACCACATAGGGGTGCCTGGCTGGCTCAGTTGGTTAAATGGCAGACTTGGTTTTGGCTCAGAGGGGTTCGATGGAGCCCGGTGAGGAGATCTGCACTCAGTGGGAAGTCTGCCCCTCCCCGACTCGAGTGCGCACGTGCGTGCACACACGGGTGTGTGCACGTGCTCATGCTCTCTCTCTCTCAAATAACCTTTAAAAAAATACAATGCCCATGATTTTTGTCAGTATTCTATGAAGCATGTCACAATTAACATGTACCAGTACTGCTGGGCAATTCTGGTAAACATTATGTTGATCTCAGTATGTTTTTCATTGCAACTTATTATTTAATATACATTGTTATTAGTAATTCATCCTGGCAAAATAACTCCTTTAACAACATCGTCCAAATGTTCACTATGTTGTGGTGTTAGAGCTGAAGCTGAATATTGCACCTGGAAATCACTAAATTCTAGAAACATGTTGGATGTGATTAAAAAAAAAAAAAAACCCACTATAAAAAGTAGGTCAAACTACCAAAATGTGCTGTGCTGTTAATTTTGGAGAGAGTACTAAGAAAACATTAGAGATACTGCTGAGGAAATAAAAAGCAGTCTTAAAGCAAAAATATGTAATAACAGTTGAAAGAGTATATGGTCCCCAAGTTTAATTTGCTCTCTACTCCCCTTTTACATTTGTTCCAAAGGGAAAATTAGTCTTGAATAATGGTAGGTTTTCAGGAATGCATCTCTTGCTCAAAGTTCAACCACGCTGCATTTTTCATTAAAAGCATCTGACAACATTTTGCCTTCTTGTCCAGTTTTATGAAAGAGTCCTGGGGTTTATCAGCAAAATGGAATTTCCATGAGGATGAAGTCTAATGTGGCCTTAGAACTTAATACCATGTCTGCCTGGAAAATAATAGTGTCTAATAAATATGTGGTGAATAAGTAAATGAATAAGTATACAACCTCAGATAAATTAGCACCAACACCCATCCCAAAGATTTTGCTCTAAACCTAAAGCCCTCCAGACCATGTATGAGAGCATTCATTCCCGAGAAAGATGTTGATACTTCTTAGGTCAGAGAACTGACAATTTATCCCTAATTTTCCCTGCCAAGCAACAAGTAATTAAACCAGTTTACAATCCTTTAGTAACCCAAATAAATAAATCAGTCTTTGGCACAAAACTTTCAAAGGCATCAAAGTCTGCCCCCTGTGGGAGTTTTTTAATACAATGCTTTGTTTTGATGCTTTCCATGTCTTTTGAGAGTAAATGTAAGAAATAGCTTTTTTCTTTTTTAATAAAGATTTATTTATTTTAGAGCCAGAGAGAGCAAGTATAAGTGGGAGGGGCACAGGGAGAAGGAGACTCCCAAGCCGACTTCACGCTGAGCATAGAGCCTGATGTGGGGTTTGACACAGGGCTCAATTTCCCGATCCTGAGAACACACCCTATGCCAAAACCAACTGTTGGAAGCTCAACCCACTGGGCCACCCAGGTGCCCCAAGAAACAGCTTTTTGATACTCAGCACTGTGTTCACAATAATTGATGATGAGTTGTTAGTTACATCGCACAAAGCCCTCTTTATGAGAACCCCCACAATAAATTCCTGCTTGGTGCTGGTATCAACAAGTACATACTCCTGAGCAACTGATTTGCTTTCATCTCTTTGAAACAGTAAATTATATAATTGACCATGTTTCTTTTTGTATGTGTGTGTGTATGTGCATGTTAAGTGTTAGAAAGCTTAGAATCCAAATTTGTGTACCAACATAACAAGGGTTTAGCCCAATTCCCAGCCATAGCTTTTGTTCCTTCTCATCTCTTTCTTCCCTTGCTTTCTTTTTTAATTCAACTTGTGTTTTAGTCATCTCCCCTAAGCCCCTCTGCAACAAGGCAAGTCTCAAATAATGTCAAAATCTATCAATGCCATTAGTTTTTTCTTTAACCCTCCGAAGGGGCAGATTCAGGCATGAAACTCCCTTTAGTAAATGAGATAAGCATGCTTTCTTTTTTCACAAACCACAGTGTGTATGTGTGTGTGTTTTTTTTCTAAGCTAGATGATATTTTGTTAAATACCCAGTAACTCACTTTGGTTATAGGTGGCTCTAATTTATCTGGTATGAAATCTAAACTCACTGATCTGTAGTTCCCTCTGGGCTGATTTGGAGGTTGGGGGGGGGGGAGACAAGCTGGGGGTGGAGCATAGATCCCATTACTCATCTCTCCAGCTCAGAGGGCTATGTTAATAACCCCCCAGTTTTCCAGTGACCCCTCATGTAGGTGCCATCTGGCCTTTCCGTGCTATATTTATACCTGGCTTGACAGTTACACCTTGTGCTTTTGCAGTAATTGATCCAATAACGCTGATCTATTTTGTAATTTGCTAGCAAAGCCTAAGGCACAGAATGCACAGACTCTAAACTCAGATGTGTGTTCCTATCTCAAACCTGTGACTTGCCAGCTGCGTGACTTTGGGAAAGTGAACAACCTTTCTGTGCTTCAGTCTGCTCACTTGTAAAAGGAGACCAATAGCGGGAAGTTGTGGGGATTGAATGAGGCAAGGTATATAAAATACCCTGTGTAGTGCCTGGCGGATGGCTAGTAGTCACTAAAAATGTTGTGGTGTTGTTGTTGTTGTTATTGCTGCTGTAGTTTGAGTTCTGCATTTGCACAACATCCACTTAAGCCTCTAACTGACCTTGCCCTTTTTGTGGATATAAAGAGTCTATTATTTTTAGCCTTGGAGTCCCTTACCAATACTCTCTTAAATTCTTTTTTTGGGCATGTCTAATTTCTAGTGTATGCCTTCCTGTTTTCTTCACTTAGCCTGTCTTTCCATTTTTGAAAAATGGCAGGAGAAAAACCCATTTTATTTTGCTAGTTGACCATGAAGAGTTGTATGTGTGCTTTTGTTGTTTTCTTGAAAGTGCCAGGTCTTTTGGTTCCTTGGCATGCATTTATCCCGGACTTCAAGCAAGCTATTCTCAAATAGTCACTAGGCTGTCTTAGCTTTTAAACTCTTCCTTTCAATTTTTCCCCTAACAAATGTTCCCACTCGGCCATTAAGCTCTTTTCATGAATAATAACATGAGGCATTTCTTTGGTTTTCCTTCTCCCTCTGGAAAGTGAAAATTGCCCTGACAACTGCTCACTAGTGTTTCCCCCATGCCTTCCTGCAAGACTCCCAGTCATGTCTTGAGGCCAAGTTCCACACATTTCCTTCTATTTGAATTATTCTACAAAGCCGCCTTCTTAGCTTTGTACCAACCTGCCTCTTCATCAGTTTTTCTGCCAGCCTGCTATGGCCCTGTCCTTTATCCCCTCGGCAAGCAGTTGACCATGGTGAGTAATGCTGTAATAAACATGGGAATGCATATGTCTCTTCCGTAACTTGTGTTCATTTCCCTTGGATAGATACCCAGAAGTGGGATTGCTGGATTGTATGGTAGCTCTATTTTTCATTTGTTTGAGGATGCGCCGCACTGTTCTCTGTTGCAGCATTGTTCGCAATAGCTAAGATGTGGAAACAACCAGCGTGTCCATGAATGGATAAGTGGATAAAGAAGATGTGGGGTGTATAGACATGTAGTACAATACTATTCAGCCATGAGGGGAAAAAAAGGGAAATATTGCAACAACATGGACGGACTTTGGAGACATTAGGTTAAGTGAAATAAATCATACTGACCAAGATAAATACTTGTATGGTATCTCTGAAATGTGGACTCTAAAAACAAACAAACAATCCTAAATTGTAAAAGCAGAGCCTAAAAATGGTGGTTACCAGGGGCTGCGGGACAGGGAAATGGGAGAGATGGAGTTTAAGGGTAGGTACTTGTAGCTGTGACCGCTCCCAACGTACAGTATTTCCACTTGTGGTTTTTCAACTTTGTCATGGTGAGAAAGTGATACATACTCAGTAGAAACTGTACTAGTACAGTAGAAACCAGTAGAAGCTGGCTGTATGTGGTACTACTCTCTGACGTGAAGCTAGTCATATGTGATACGACTTTCTGTCGTGAACCTAGCAGTATGTGGTACGACTCTCCGTCGTGAGGCTAGCGATATGTGATACGACTCTCTGTCGTGAAGCTAGCGATATGCGGTAGGACTCTGTCGTGAAGCTAGCGATATGCGGTAGGACTCTGTCGTGAAGCTAGCGATATGCGGTAGGACTCTGTCGTGAAGCTAGCGATATGCGGTAGGACTCTGTCGTGAAGGCAGCAATATGTGGTATGACACCCTGCACCCGCTGCCCCGGCCTGAAGTTAGTAGCATGTGATAGGACTCTCCGTCGTTAAGCTACCAGTATGTGGTAAGACTTTCTGTCGTGAAGCTAGCGGTATGTGATACGACTCTCCATCGTGAGGCTGGCGATATGTGATACGACTGTCGTGAAGCTAGTGATATGTTGTGAAAGTAGCGACCTGTGGTATGACTGTCATGAAGGTAGCGATATGTAGTATGACTTTGTCGTGAAGCTAGCAGTTTGTGGTACGACTCTCTGTCGTGGAGGTAGCTATATGAAGAATGACTCTGTCGTGAAGCTAGCGATATGTAGTACAACTCTCTGTCGTGAGGCTAGTGATATGTGGCATGACTGTTGTGAAGGCAGCAATATGTGGTATGACACCCCCACGGCCCCCCCCCCACCGGCCTGAAGTTAGCGGCATGTGATACGACTCTCTGTCGTGAAGCTACTGGTATGTGATACGACTCTGTCGTGAAGCTGGGCAGTGAGCCACGTTTTCCCATCAGCCCCGCCATTATGAGATTAAACCACCCGTAGATTTAACAATCATTCTGCGTCCATACAGCTATGCTGAGTCTCCCTTTGAGTAGGGTATTCAGTAAATTACCGAGATACTTACAAAATGGGCTTCATGTTAGATGATTTGACCCAACTGCGGGCTACTGTAAGTGGTCTGAGCACATTTAAGGGAGCCAAGGCTAAGCTACGATGTTTGACAGGTTAGCATGTTTAGTGCATTGCCAACTTACAGTACATTTTTCGGTTCACAAGTGGGTTTATCAAGATGGACCCCATTGTAAGTAAAAAAAAAAAATCTGTAGTAGATAAATAAAACCTGGAGACCTAGTACATAGTATAGTGATTATAAACAACACAACTTTATTGTAAACATGGAACTTAAGAGACTGGATATTACTTGTTCCTAGCACCAGAAGAAAGGACAAGTAGGACACGATAGAGGTGTTAGCTAATGCTGCCATGGCAAGGGTCTTGCAATGTAAGGGTACCAAATCAGCATGTGGTACACCTTAAACTTACATAACACTGTATGTCAAATGGAACAATGAAAAAAAAACAAACAAACAAGTATTTGAGTAGCCCCTGTAATTGGTCACAGGCTCTGCTAAGTGAAGGGAACTCCCCTTTCCTTCCCCAAAATACCATTCCTGCCCTCAAGGAATTTACATTCTGGTCAGGACTAATGCTATAAGGGTGTGTACAGGTACAATGGAAGCATTTTGCACCCATGCTCCACTCGGTTCCATTGGCTGAGGGAAGTCTTCCTTGATGGGATGATATATTAGCTAAGATAAAGGGAAAAAAAAGGAATCATTACAATGTTACCCCACAGTAATGGCTATTGGGAGCAAAAAGACAGTGAAGGCAGAGTCAGGTATAGATTGAGTGATGAATAGAGAAGGCACATCAGGCAACTCTTTCAAGAAACTTAGCCATGCAAGATTGGGAAGACATAGGATGGGATCGAGAAAGTATAGCTAGGGACTGACAGAGACAAAATAATTAGGTGCATCGAGGGACTGGAAATCTAGATATTACTACCAGAGAAGTATTGTGATAATAACTATTAGAGTTGTATAGAGGGAGTTGTCTGGAGAGGAGGTGGTGGCCAGGGGTGTGAGTGGCCACAAAGAGTTGATGCTGGGATCATCGGGACAGCACATCGCAGTTTACCATTGGGTACAATGTAGAGAAGCTGAATCCGTTCAGGTAGCACTGGGGTTGGGACAGAAGTCCGTAAGCCCTGCACTAAAGATTTCAGTAAATGACGAAAAGACCTGGTTGAATGAATACTTTCAAGAAAATGGACGGCAGTATAATAATAGCTTGGACTCCAAAGTCCAAGAAACATGGTTCAACATCCATCCTTGTCCCTTACTGTATGAGACTGGACAGTTTGCCTTACTGTTCCCTACACTTCCGTGTCCTCATCTGTGAGTGGGGGATTAATCCTAATGCTGTTCTCCTACAGTTACTGGACTGTTGTGTGAAAATTAATGGCACACAGTAAACATTAAGTCAAAATGCAAGACCATATGACAATAGAGATCAGTTTCCAAAGTGAGGAGCCTAAGGGAGTGTAAATTTTCAGAGAAAATATCTAAAATGGACACAGAAACACAAAAACCAGAATCAATTTTTGGTTCTTAAACACCTTAGCTATACGGAAGGAATAAAATGAAAATATCAGTTGTTCGCTATGGAGAGATATTATTAGAGGGCTTTCCCTGGAGAAGGTGATGCGTGAAGTCCTCCCCTGAAAGGTGGGGCATGGAACTACTTGGGAGAATTTCCTCTGTGAATCCTGGGGTATGAGAGAAAGTACTATGGTCTTGCTTCCTTCTGAGAAGTCTTCAAAGCTAACTAGTCAAAGGAGAGACTCAGCCTGCACTCTTGGAGTTGGGAAGAGAGAAAGCTGGGTTGGCATTCCCTATGGACTAGATGTGGTCCCACCAAAGAAAGAGCGGTTGCATGGTTATATTGGGTCCTGCCCTACTATTATTAGAGGATGGGAATGCGGATCAGTGAAAGTAGACATAGCTGCTCGGCATGAATCTTGAAGAAACAGAGATTTGAAGCTGAAGAATTCATCTGATTCTGAAAGCTGCTTTGAGGAGGAAGAGGTTGTGTCTCTCTATGAGAAATCTCTGGATGGCCACATTTCAGTCAAGCACAGAGGAGGAGAAAACATCTGTGAAGAGGCTGCGTATGGAGAGAGTCTGCTTGTCTGGAAGGGGTGACCCTTAATGTACTGTGTGGAGGTTGAATCGGAGAAAAGTAGCAGATATCAAGATAAAATGAAGAGGGTGCATTACATCCTCTAACTAACATCTCCATTTGGGAGAGGTGGAGACAGGTAAGTTCCATAGAATCAGGATGATTTAACATCTGCTACTCGTTATTCGTATATGATGTCAAAGGCCTATAAAGTATAATAATGTCGAATGGGAATAGGAACATAAATTTAAAATAAAGATGCAGTGAAGAGTAATAATGGAATTGTCTTTCTAGTACACATTCGCACACGTTGGATTTGCCCGGGCTGGAAGGCTGGTGTGTGGATACTTGTTCTCTCAAGGTGGGTATGTGTATCCTTTCAGTATCTTCATAAAACTCAGCAGTAACGTGGAGTTGAAGACATGCGTGGCTAGGGGTACAGGGAATGAACATTTTTCTTCCTTCTTGACTTCCCCCAGTCCCCACTATTGTTTAATTTCCAGTGAGGTGCTCTTTGCTCTCCTTTCCAGGGAGCCCTGTTTGGGTTTGCACCTGTTTTACTTGTTGTGGCCTTGCCTCTTCTGCCATGACGGGGGGTGGGGGGGTGGGGTGTCACATCGTTCCATGTGAGGTCCAAATGCAGAAACACTAAATCCATTGCCTACTTCTCCATCCAACCACAGATTTGCTTTTGGAGCCTTGCCCTGATGTCAGGAAGAGCAGGGTGAGGAATGGGAATCTGTGGCTCCTCAGAATAAGATACTACTCAGACCTCACCCCATTCCCTGGCACCCTCCAGGGCTCCCACATAGAGAGCTATGCAGACACATGTGCTAGGATTTGGCATTCCCTGGAATTAAGCCAAGTCACGGCAAGATGTGCTTATTAGTTGATGATGTGCCGTTTGCTTCAGGAAATTACATTTTATATGTTTATGCATTCTGTATGTATTTTACTGATATATGTTTGCTATGTATTTCATTTGGCGACTTCCCAAACATTCTCATGCCCAGTGTCTCAAGCACAGTGGTAAAAAATACACAGCCCTTGGTATATATTTTCTCAACGTGATGGCTGTGTGACCTTGGACCACTGGGGAAATCTCTTTGCACCTCATTTTCCTTGTCTGAAAAGGGTTTTAGTCAAATAATCTCCCTCATAGGATTGCCTTAGGAACCAAGTGAGATACTCCATATAAAATTCTGAACCCAATGACTAATACTTAGTAGAATGTTAGTTGTTAATAATCATGGTACTATTACTAATAGCTCCATAAAGGCTATATGCAGGCAAGGTAGGCTCAAGAATTTGATGGGCTGATTCCGGGTCACACAGTGAAACAGTGCTCTCAAGAGTCCAAATTCAGTGTCCTTTTCACTGTGTTATAATTGACTCACATTTCAGTATTCAGTGTCAAGTAATGCTGGCTGTTCTCTCTCTCCCCATCCATATATCTATCATCTATCTGTATCATCTATTCATCAGGTATCTATCATCTATCTATCCACTAACCATCCATCCATCTATGTGCCTAGTATCTGTCATCCATCCATCCATCCATCCACCCATCCATCCAACCATCCATCCATCCATCCATCCATTCATCCATCCATCCAACCATCCACCCATCCATCCAACCATCCACCCATCCATCCATCCATCCATCCATTCATCCATCCATCCAACCATCCATCCATCCATCCATTCATCCAACCATCCATCCATCCATCTTATGTAAAGGATTTTTTTTAGTTATACAATGACTGAATGATTTTTTTATAGCATTAACTGCTTCTTGTGTGTCAGGCAAAACTGACCCAAGTCAGACTGACCTTTACCTCATGGTTCTTTAAGACAGAGTGGTTCTCTCTCTCTCTCTCTTTTTTTTCCTTAAACTCACAATTTTCTGAAGCATCCATGGAAACTTTCTCCCTTCAGAGATTAACTTAGATGAACTCAGGCAATTCAATTTACTTCTTAGTGCTTTAGGCATTTTATCTGTAGAACAGAAAGACGTGACTTTTCTCCTCCAGAAGGAATGTGAGGGGCTTGTGGGTTCTGCAAGACACGGTGTCATGTTGGTCTCCTGAATAGAGGTCTGCTCAGAAATGGAAAGAGATCTCATAGCAAGAACACAAGCTCAGTGTACAATCTAAACACTCTTTAGCTGGATATCAGGCAACAGCTTGGATTTCTGTGTTTTCTGAGTGTGATTTGAGAAAGGGAGCCTGGCCTGCCACCCACGTTTTTGGCAAGGAATGAGGTTTACAACTGCCCTCTGTGGGCTCCTGTGTACGAGCACTTTGAAGGACGTGTGCAAGAAGCCAACAGTGACATCACCGTTGCTGTTATCAGATGAAATGAGATCCATACTCAATAGCTCAGAGTCTGCGCTGCCTGACCAAGAAATCACATCAGAAGTTCACTTTGCAACAAGTAGGTGCTCAGTAAGTATTTGTGGATATGCCCTGCTGACCTTGGAAATCAGCGGAGTTTCAGAACTTTCCATTCATTCTATAGATAGCTCTGTTATCCTCGTGGTGACTAATGAGTCTGGATCCCACTTTTCACCACCTTCTGCAATAGCCGCCATTCACGAAGGCCTGAGTGTGTTCCTCTGCCAGACACACTTCATTTGGCAAAAGTGATTTTATGAGCTCATAAGGTCATTTCAGGAAATGAAAGATGAATTTAATATCTGTTGCTTAGACTGGATGCCAAGGATACTTATCCCACCTCTAGGTACATTTCTTTAAATCTTTCGCTTTTTTTATTCGGAGGATTCTTCTTTTTCATCTCAGTTTGTAGCTAAGTTCTGCTCTTTCTCTGGGTGTGACTGTTCTCCCATATTCGACCATCTACCATCTCTGTGGTAAACGCTCACATCCAGATCTCCAGGCCAAAACCCTACTATTCTTCATGAGTTTTTACCAGAGCTATCTTCAAAAAATTATCATGACCATATGCTACTTGTGTTATAACTTACTTAATAATTTTCTTTAAGTTGATTTACTCTTTATCTAATCTATTTGTAATGCGTGTGTTTTATGTATGTGTATACATTCCCATAAGTGGAAAACCTAGTATTATTTATAGTATAGTATAGTATAGTATAGTATAGTATAGTATAGTATTATTATATAACTACTTAGGAGCTACTTGGATGTTCATGAGGCTTCAGATGATCACCAAATCCTGTGGATTTCAGCCCCAAAACAACTCAGAATTGGTGTTATTTCTCTCCTCACCCCAACTAGGGAGAGTCTGCTTCCCCCTAGAAGGGGGGCCAGATTTTGCAACAGCTTCCTTCTTTTTTTTACTTAATTCCCTAGCTGTACCAAACTACTTGTGTGTGTGTATGAGAGATGGGTATTAAGGAGGGCTCACCATGGCTCACAGTTTGTGAACAAAATTACATTTATCTAAGATTTAGATAAACAAAAATAAATATCAGACTGGATAAAGGAAAGCCACATTTGTTTGCCAGCTGATGTAATCTAAAATCATGTTTGTCTCCTGTGTGTTTTCAAAGAGGCTGCATGAGGCTAATTAGAAAAAGAAAAAAATATTCTGGAGACATCTGGCTCATGTCACCTTTTCCTTTAAAAATTGAGTTATTTACCAGTCTCATCTGAACCTTGTTGGCTGGTACAGAGATGGGACATTTCTTTCATTTATCATGAGTCAATAAGATTTAGGAAAAAAAGATTAATAAGAGGCATGGAAGAATTTACAACAAAGACCACATTTTAATTTAATTTTGAAAAGGAGTATATAATCCTAGTCACCAAATGCTAAGACAATGTACATTTAGTCTGTATTCACTGCCAGTAAGTAAGAAAGAGGAAAGGGACACATAAAACACATCTCCCTACACTCACTTCAGATGTTGGGGCTAAGTGAGCATTTCAGTGTGACGTAGTATTTTCTGTTTTCTGGGAATATCTCAACATTTTAGTGTTTGATCCTTTCTCTGAGGATGCATAAATTCATGTTGAGGGTCCTGTGTGGCCTTCAAACTAGAATTTTCTTAGCCTGGTGCCTGGAACTAATTAGTAGCTAAAGTAAATATCATCTGGGCAGTTATTTAAGTTCATCTCTCAATACCCATAAGTTTAAGAACTCTTAAATATCCAGCAATGAAAGTTAAAGAAGTACAATGTCAGATATGATGGGCATTCAGTAGTATTTGTGTCTACATCACACTCTGCAAGAGTAGGCTATAGACATTGAGCTGAAGAGCACTGGGCAGAGTAGGTTATAGATGTTGAGCTGAAGAGCATTGGGCAGGCACATCCCTAAATCCCATCCACAGTGGGGGACCTAGGGGTAGCCTGCAGTGACAGAACAATCTTCTGCTTAGAACCGATTCTATTGGCATCATTTATTGAATATAAAAAGTCAAAAAAACCATCTAGTCACTGTTTCACTATAGGGAAAATTGTGTGATTTGGAGAATTTTATTTCATTTTATTAAAAAAAAATTTTATTTATGTATTTGGCAGAGAGAGAGAGACAGCGAGAGAAGGAATACAAGCAGGGGGAGTGGTAGAGGGAGAAGCAGCCTTCCTGCCGATCAGGGAGCCCCATATGGGGCTTGATCTCAGAACTCTGGGATCATGATCTGAGATGAAGCCAGACGCTTAACGACTGGGCTACTGAGGTGCCCTGATTTGGAGAATTTTAATGCAGTAACAGAAAACAGGGAAATCCACAAAAACACAGGATGTGTTACTTCCCACATGTTCTCCCACCTCTAGACAGATAATCTCTAAGATTAAGGAATATATCCATGTATACATTGGTGAATTTTGCAGAAGAGGTTTGGAGAGATTCCATCATTTTTTTGTGCTGGAGCACTGAGTTATCCTGGGCCCTGGGCAACCAGTTCCTACCTTTACACCACTGGGAATATAACCTTGAACCTGGTTCAGTTTTTTTTTTCTTTTCTCATTTCCTATAAAGGACATTTTAAACCTTCCCATTTTCCTTCTACCTTGTCTTATTCTTCCTACTGCTCTTGTTCTTAGCAGTCAAAATGCCCTTGTTCCCCAGATACACAGAAGCTGTCAGAAAGAACACCCTTCCTCTGCTGGGATGGCCTGCATGGGAGCCCAGTCTCCATTACTGCTGTAATAGGCAGAGGTCCTGGCCTGGTGATTTTCTCCACCCAGATCCTGGGTTCTCTCTGGGTGCTCCTTCTATCTGCCTATCTCCAAATGTCTAAGGCTCTGTTTCCCTTTCCTTCTAAGCACCCCCTCTGGTTTTTCTCAACGACTCACATGACTTTAATTAGCCCCTGAAATGTTTAGGGTTTCAAGATGTGCTCTTCCTGATCATCTTTTTTTAGGGCTTCAAAGCCATAAAGCCAAATGCCTAATGGGCATCTTCATCTGGAAGGTTTTTCCAAATTAGTATTTATGAACTGAACCCAAGCTGTTCTTTCCCTTATGGTTCCAGGCTTTTGATGAATGGCACCACCAACTCTGCAGGTGTCCAAAATCTGAATCTTAAACCTCATCTGTGACTCTTGATTCTTTCTCATTTCCTTAGTCTCCAAGAACTTGGGGTCTAGCATCTAAATGCATCTCAGTTCTGTTTCCTTCTCTCAATCCTCAATGTAAATACCTTAGTTCAGCATTATCTTTCATTGGGAGCACTGGCAAAGAAGAATTATTCACCAGACTCTCATTAAAAATTTTAAGACAGATTTTATTCAAGCTACTGCAGTAGGGGAAACAGAATGTGCTCAACTCCACAGAGGTGACTGGGCATTTTAAAGGGAGGAGGAGGGAAGAGGAGCATACAGGGTTTCATAGAGTCAAGGAAGTTGAAAATGACAAGAATCATCTAGAGGGATGGCACAAGGTGATTCAGCCTATCTCTGCCCATTGACTGGTATGTATTGAGGTTAGCCTCCTACTCACCCCCAGAGATGGGAGACAAGGGCTCTTTCTTTCTTTTTTTTTTTTTTATTAAATTTATTTCTTTGTCAGAGAGAGAGGGAGAGAGCGAGCGAGCACAGGCAGACAGAGTGGCAGGCAGAGGCAGAGGGAAAAGTAGGCTCCCTGCGGAGCAAGGAGCCCAATGTGGGACTCGATTCCAGGACGCTGGGATCATGACCTGAGCCGAAGGCAGCCGCTTAACCAACTGAGCCATCCAGGCATCCCGGGCTCTTTCTTTCTTAATGATTATGTTTTAAAAGGATGGCCCCAGACTCTTGTGAAAGACATTCCAGGGTTGAAGAAGATATATCTCAAAGGAACAGAGAAAGGATTTACAACTGCAAATTTTCTAAAGTCAATGTTCTAGGCAAAGGGAGGTCAGGGGCCTATAGCTAGGTTTTGGCTAGAACAACTGGTAAAGTATCTTGGCAATGTTGAGTTTTCTCAGGCCCACATTTAAGGAGACTGGGGGTCATCATCCTAGAGAAACAGCTTTGAGCTGATAGACAGTATGCTAGTATTTATTCAAATATCTCTAAGTGTGGGTGGTAGAGCAAATTGTGCCATAAGCTGCAGTTTCTACGGGCCAAAGTTGAAGGCTGCCTTCTAGAGCCTGGCTAGACTTTGATCAGGAAGAGTCCCGTCAGTACTCTAATGTAAAAAATTATAGTAGATGGCCTCAAACATGGCTTTCAACATTTCCTCCCATCCCTGTACCTACATGTCACTCCTTTCAGCAACAGAGGATTTGATTTCATCTCCTCGAATCTCGTCTGGCAACTCGCTTTGATCAATAGAATGCAGTAGAAATTTCTGGCCCTTATAAACTCTTTCACTCTTGTAGAACCCTGAGCCACAGTTTTAGCAGCCTGACTGCCCTAGCTGGAGAGAGAGTGGCCCAGCCAGCCTCCAGCATTCCAGCCACCTCAGCTCGGGCCCTAGACATGACAGTGAAGCCTCTTTGGATGTCCAACCTCAGCCAAGCTCCCAGTTAAATGAACCTTGTGAAGAAGACCCAGCTAACGCCTTGTGAAGTAGGCTTGGGCAGTCTCTGCAAAGCCCTGCCCAAATTTCAGAATCATATGCAAATAAATGGTCAGTGTTGTTCCAAGCCGTGGATTTTACCTCTGGATACATGCACTCATGAACCTTTGTCTGTCTCTTGTGCTTTCCTCACTTTGCTTGAGAAATCAAGACTGACCGCTGGACATTTCATTTTTCCATGATAATGCGCTCTTAACTACGATTTTTTAAAGAGCAATTATGAATTTCATTTGTTTAATGCCAGGTTTAGTGACTTTAAACTTCCGATGATTTTGCTTACTCTCAGATCAATATTCTCTACCTTTTCATTTTTAGGTTTACAAATAGCACGTTTATCTTCATTATGGACTATTTCAGTGAAGTCAATGTGACTGGATGGATGGATAACGTGAAACCATTCTTACAGTCTATGATTTGCCTTTCCTAGCACCGACTGTCATAACCACACAGTTGCAATTAAATAGTATTCATGGAGATATTTTTTCTTTCCAGTTTCCCTGGTGAACAGTGAGACATTTAAGGTAATTCATAAATATAGTTTGTACTTCTATCATATATATTAGGATATACAAGAGAAAGAATTGGAGGTTATGTGCCAATGTGGGCATAAGGGGTGGGGGGATGTCTACCTATTCTTTTGTAGAAAAGCACACTTCAGGATTGTGAGGACACATTCAAGCCACAGAAGGGATAAGACCTAAATATACATCACGGGAAGGTTAGAGCTAATGATTGTCCCTGTATTTTTCTCCATATTGTCTTTACCAGGCCACCGCAGGACCTGGGAACACAGATGAAGCTTCCCATGGGAAAAGCAGCCTCCCAGCCTCTGCTGATAAACCTGTACAGATAAATAATGGGGGAGAACCTCTTATCAGTTGGCCCAGTTCTGTTGGGATTCTCCAAAGACCAAGGCTTGAGCAGTTGGTTTATTTGTCTATAAGGAAAAACAGAAACGTAAGTTTGATAGAAAAAAAAAAAATGAGGAGGATAAGTGAAAGCTGGACGGCTGGGTTTTTTGGGAAGTTTTGGGTCTCTATTTCCAACTTTTTCCCTAAATTCTCCCCTAAAACAAACACATTCCTGTGGAAGCTTCACCACATAAACAGATCCATTCACAAGGATGCTGCTTTGAGGACTGAATCCAACTTAAGGTCAAGGTTAGGGCTCGGTGCCAGTCTCACCAACTTTTAGTACTCAAAGAAGTTCTGATTTGATTTAAATTCAGTTTTGTTCCTCTTTTTAAAAAATTGCAAAATATGCCCGAGCAAATAAGGAGAAAGTAAACACACCAATTCCTCCTCTTCCAACCTCAGTGGTTTCTCTGTTTCCCTTCTTATCTGAATGCTGTCCGGATCACAAGGTCTGGCTCAAGCTCTACCACATGGAGTTGTGCATTTAGTAGTCCTGCAGAAATACATTTTCATTCTGTTGGATTGTCTTTTAATATATGTCAATGTGGATGGGAAAAAAAATGATATCATGTGAAATGCATGAGATGTGAGGGGAAGGGCCCGGTTTTGTGTTCCCTAGCTTTGCCACTTCCTGAATTAAGTTTGAGCAAATCCTTTAATTTCTCAAGGCTTATTTGTTTAGACAAACATTGTTCGTTATGATATTTAAAGGAAATGGCAGGTAAAAGTGCCCAGGGGCACCTGGGTGGCTCAGTCAATTAAGCGTCAGACTCTACACTTCAACTTAGGTCATGATATCAGGGTTGTGGGACTGAGCCCTGCATCAGGCTCCACGGTTAGCGTGGTATCTGCTTATCCTTGTCCTTCTATTCCTGCTCCCCATCTTTATCCCTAAAATAAATCAGTAAAATCTTAAGAGTGCCTAAAGTGTGCCCAACACATCACAGATATTCAGTGTTGGGTGTGTGTTTAATCATTGTAGTCTTTTCATGGCTAGTGAAAAGGGACAGAATCTATATGGGGCATTTCATCAATTTCCATGGATGTGTTTCCCACTTGAGTGTCTGGAGGAAGAGGACCAGCGTATAACCCACCATAACCGTGTACTGCTGGGAACCAAGGAGGAGGGCTGTTCAGCAAAGAAGACTTCATGTTCACATAGCAGATTTCAAATAGGAATCAGGGATTCTGTAAGGCCAGTAACAATTCCACTACTGCACCACTGGAATGTGAGGCTCAAAATGGCAATGAATATAATAAACACAGGCTTTTTATAAACAGTGTGATGACTCCTGTTAATATCTTGGTTTCCATTGATCCTTATCTTTCCACAGGGGTTGAGGGAAGAGAGGGAAAGGGGTGCATTTTTGGCCTTCTTATTTATTAGTAGATTGATTTCCTCTTCGTCCCTTTTCCTCCCCAAAACATGTCATCCTGAAATGTGGGCAAGAGCCTGGTTTAGTAGAAAGAGTTAAAAATTTAAATGCAGAAGGATTTGTGTCTGAATCAGTTAACAGGCTATATACTGTGGACAAGTTTCTCAACTGCACTGCGCCCCCATGCCATGTCCGCCATATTGAATAGCCATACTCATCACATGTCTCACAGAGAGAAGCAAAGCATTAAAAATGAGGCATCTCGAACTGGAGTTTGTTCCTGACTCCCTGGAATCTCATACGATTCCTTAAAAAGTGGGAGCTGATGGCCAGGATTCAAGAGCAGGAGGTGGGTGTGGCATAGAAAGAGTCGCAGAATAGAGCTGGTAACTAGGTCAGTCTTCCTGAGTGAGAAGTGTGTGGTTAGAATTAAATGCAGGGGAAGGCAGTAAGGGAATTCACAACTTTGTTTGTATTAACATCAGCCTAATAATCTGCTGACTTGAAAGATTCCTCTCAGAGGTAGAAATAACTCTACTGCTAACATAAATTTCCATGGAGTCATTTGGTTTCCGACTTGCCACCAACTAGGGGACCCAGTTGATTACATATTCTCATGCAGTTTGCATGCAAACTGAAAAGCTCTGCTTGGAACACTTCTGGTAAACAGGATACATCTGAGATGCTTAAAACGTCCCCCAGATGCTAATTTTCCCAGCATCTCTTATATAAAGATGTGCTGTTTGAGATGGAATCATCACGACATATAATGGCTGACCTGTTGGTGGCACAATGAAAACGTGGCAGGAAGTGGGGTGAATGTGATTGGCACGCAACTAGGTCGTGGCTTTATTGTTTTATTATTACATTTGTGTTCTTTGGCAGCAGTTTAGTGAAGATCCCCCATAAAGAGATTTCTTTGGGAGTGAAACCACAATCATGGGGGGGGGGGGGTTGACCATCACCTTGTTTGTAAAGAGTCCACAGGGATTCACAACCATGGAGATCCATCGAACAGATCGAGTGGAGATAATTTGTGTTGTTGATGTGATTCCTTATGATTCTTTGTTTCTGGTGTAGGTCTATCCCCAATTTGCATAATTAACCTTATGGGAAAAAAATAGGAAGGGATTAAGTAATCCAACAATGTCCTTTCCTGCCACCCTGGCATGGCAGTCACTTTTTGCTTACATGGTAGCCTTCTTCCCTACCCCACAAACACACCTTCTTCCTCCCCACTTTTGTTCTGGACTTTTTTTTCCCATGTGTAAGCCCTCCTCAGATCCACAAATGAATCACCAATGATGTAAGCTACCCATGGCAATTCTATCTTCCTTGCCAAAACCAATTGGTTTAGGCATGGTATGGACATAAAGGCCAAGAGGTATTCAAATAAGCTTCTGCTGGACGTTTTCCTCTTTACTAAATGGGGATGTATGGGAGAAATACTCCATTTCTTTAATGGACATCCTTAACTTGTGTTTGATGCCTGGAAGTGCTGCAGCCATCTTGTGCCTATGAGGAGCAACTGCCCTGACTGGCTACACCGGCAGAGAAAGGAAACCCAGGAGATAGTCGTGCTGTTGGATTAAAATTTCCAGACTGATCTGTCTCCAGATGTCTTGTTATAGGAGAGAATGAAGGCCTTCTGACACTTTTGTTCAGTGTTGGTTATTCATGGCCCAAAGAATCCTAATACCTCTCAGTTCTTCCTTAGAAAAAGGAGCATAAAGAGAATTTATTTCTTTAAGATGAATGAAGTAAAGCTGCAAAATGCAGAGTATGAGTTTTTGACAAGTATTGGGTTGCAACATCACTCTGTTCCTTTCTTCCAGGAACCGCTCTTGATTTTGGCTGCAGTGAGGCTGTGCCAGGAGTGGTGAAGGCTGAGGTCTGGCACTGGATACTTTGGGTCTGAATCTTGGTTCTGCCACTTCCTGACTGCGTGTGTGTCTACAGGCAAGATACTTAACTATGAAGCATAGTTTCCTCATCTCTAAAATGGGGATAATAATACCCCTTGGACATGTTTTGAGGATTAAATGAGATGATGCATGAAAGGCACTTAGCACAGTGCCTGAAACTTGGTAAGATTTCAACCAATCCAATGTCATTGCCATTTTCATCTGCTCTGAGGACCGAGACTTTATTTTCCAGTTGGCCACATCTCTTTTGCTTCCATCCTTGGCTTCCATGCCCTGATACTCTCTTTCTGTTTATTCTCCTGCCTAGCATGTTGCAGACCAGCCTTTGCCTGTGACTCAGGCTCTGTCTTTTCTTGGGTAGTATTTCAAGTCCTGAGCTGGTGTGTGCTTCTGGACTCCAGTGCTGCATCTTTCCTCCCATGTGGCCGGTGCTGGTGGCCTCTTACCTAAGGCTTGTGTGATTTTCAGTGTGGGTTTGAATGGCAGCTGGTCTGAGTAAGGCAGAAGACATTCTGTATGGGTGAGTGGACCCCAGTGAACGATCTTGGTCAAATCACAGGGCTTATGAGGACAAGCTCTTCAGATAATAGAAAGCATAATACTGTTGACCGTGACCCCTTTGTGACGGGGCTGCAAATGTGCTGGTCATAGGGTGACATCCATGAGAAACCCAGAGATAGTACCTGCGTGGTAATAGCATCTGTAGCAGTAGAGGATGGTCTGGTTACCAGGGAGAAAGACCTACTCAATGGAGAAAATTCCCAGGTAACAGAGTTCTTCCTCTCTAGAACCTTCCAGGTTAGGGAGGGAAGGAGGAGGTCCATGGATAAATAAATGGGTAGATAGATGAATCCCATTTTACTGATAAGAATACTAAGATTGAGGACTGGAATACCCATGCTTGTCAAAGGCCACACAGATACTGTGCATTAAGTGGACTGATCTGTAGATTACTGAACATTCCGTACCATGGTGAAGGAAGAAATATATGTTTGGTGTTCTCAAGCTTTTTCACAAGAACCATTTGTTAGAAAAATATGAGTATGCAGACCTAATCAGTAGGCCACAGATATGTGAATTCATAAAATAAAGGAGGGACTTTCCACCCCCAACCTTGCAACCAGCCTGCTTCTTCTACTACGGATTTTGATTTGAGGCCATTGTGTGCTCTAACCAGGGGAGCATTGCAACTCCATCAACCACTGCGCATCTATAAATGTAGATTAACAAGCAGGTTTGACAAAGTGATGCTGCATCTGTTAATAAACTCATCAGCGTTTGCCACAGAGACGCATGACCTACGGAGCTGCCAGTGTTTACGAATATGATTGTCAGACCAGATGACAGTGTAATGACATCTCCTGACACTCCTGTTGGAGCAATACCTTGGGACAAGATAACATGAAATGCATTTGACTACTGCACAAAACACAATACACAGATGTCAGCTTGAAACCCACTCCGCGTGTTTCCTTACTTTTCTCCCCACTATCAAACTGCAATGATCCTGTTTTGTCTCACAGGTTGTAAGTTTACTCATGAAAAGGAAATGTGTTGTACAATATCTTTTTTTGCATCAGATCGTTTCAAGTAAATGGAGCTGCAAAATGAAATGTTGGAAATGGAGATGATTATATTCATTACACCTTTGTGTGTAGCCTGTTTCTTAGAAATTTATTCATATGCTATGCTTAATAAGCCATAATTTAAAAATCACCTTGCATGCAAATTTCTAAACCGGTACTGTCATCCATTATACCGTTTCTTGTTTTCTTGGCGGAGTCTGGCACCATCCCAACCCCTAGGAAAGTAAATGCATGAACAAATATAGTCCTAAAGGTTGATTGATTCCACTGGGAAGAAGAGACATGTATCAGAAGCAACTTTATTTCTGTTCTCCCCAAGTAGGCAGAGAGGCTGACATTCAGTGTGCCTCTTCCATTCATTTTTTGAGGGAACTGAGAATACTATGAGGGGTAGGTGTTTATTTATGTCTTCCTGGAAAAGCACGAACAGCTCTTGCAAGGCGAATGACTTCTTGAATCATGGAGTTAGACAGGACCTTACAAATCATATAGTCCAACACTCTTCTTTGGCTGAAGAGTAAGTGGAGTGCGTACAGTGTAATGACAATCTTTACATGTAAAAATGATGCATCCTTAGCAGGCATCTTCCCTTCTGACGCGTGGAGAAGGGAGCTCTGCCCACAGCCCACTACCTTCCCACCGTCTGTTTCCTATCTATCATCACTGTCCCGGATGGTAGAAAGTAGGTCATGAAAGTTTTCCCAAAGTGATGGGGTTAGAAAGTGCGTCATAGGATGGTAAGATTTTATAGATGAAAGAAGGTAGGCTTTTCAATGGTACAACAGCTTGAGCAATGACCCAGGGGGTGGGACAAGACAAAGTATATTTGTGGGACAACTAGACTCTCTGTCCCTAAGAATGTCTTTATACAGAGGGCAGGGAGAGATATGGGATCCAAAATTCAAGGGAAATTGGGGCTAGGTGACCTTGAGTACCATCCCTGAATGATCTCTAACCCAGATTTATCTACTGAGCAATGAGAAGTCTTCACAAGTTTTGAATAGGGGAGAAATTCAGAACAGCAGTGCTCCAGAAAGATTAACATAATGGTTCAGGGATGGAAAAGTTTTTCTTTTTTCCTTTCTAGGTTCTTTGCTTGTTTAATTAAATTGACATGAGATGGATTAAAAGGAGAAAAACAAAAGTTCAATAACATGTCTGATGTAGTTTTGGAATCTAGGTGAGGTTTGGTGGGGTGAGGACTGGAACCAAGGGCCAAGAAAGAATTCTTGAAACGTCTTTGGTGCAAAACGGTGGTTTTATTAAGGTTTTATTAAACCTGTGGGCAGAAAGAGCTGTGGCACCAGGGCTGTGAGGGGTGGCTGATTATATATTTGGGAGCTGGGGGTAGGGAAAAAAGGAGGTTTTCTAAAGAACTTTCATATGCTAAACAGGACCCAAAAGATACTGGCTGGCTATGGCCATTGTCAAGTTAAGGCTGTTTTCCCCTTTAGTAAGGCATTAACATTAAGACAGTTGGGAGCCTGCTGGGGGAATGTCACACAAATCCCACCCAGGAGGGTGTAGGATATCAGCTTCCTCTCCTCCTCTACTCATCCTGTAAACCTCCTGGATACCTGGGGAAGACCCAGGGAAACTGAGCAACTCTCCAGAGATAGCCAAAGCCAATCACCCTAAATTCCATCTTCAGCTAAAGACAAAAGAAGATATTGGGGGTGGGAAGTCAGGTGTGGGAGGTCACCAGGAAAAGCCCAAGGATGAGGATTTTATGCAGATTTAAGCCTTTGCCTTCTGCATTGATAAGAATGTTTAGAGATTGAATCATCTTCCCTTCAGGGCAAAGTGAGGGACACACCTTTGCAAATGGAGATTTCCGTTATAATTGTAAACGCCTCCTATAAAGGACAACTTCTTGGTCTTCACAGCTTCTCCGGCCTCTGAGTTTCCCAAAAATAGCTAGCTTAGAAGAGTCAATATGCCAGAGAGGCTTATTTTGGGGTGGCAGATATGGACGGTGGCTCAGACCAAGGAACTCCTAGCCCCCCGCTTTTGTTTTTAAGATTTTATTTATTTGACAGGGACACAGGGAGAGAGAGAACACAAGCAGGAGGTCTGGGAGAGGCTAAGTGGACTCCCCGCCGAGCAGGGAGCCCCATGCGGGGCTCGATCTCAGGACCCTGGGATTATAACCTGAGCCAAAGGCAGACGATTAATGACTGAGCCACCCAGGTGCCCCAGAAACTCGTAGCCTTAATACTGATGCTGGAGACATACCCTGTTCTTGTCCAGGCAGCATACTTTCCTTGCTTCTTCTAATACCAGAAGTTCTCTCTTTGGCACAGAACCCTCTTCATGGGGCCTGGATGGATGACTTCTTATCAGGAATGCGATAACTATGTTAAGTCTGGGTAGAGTGAACCATACCTCTGACTATAAGTTTTAGTCTGGTGGTGAACATTCGACCATGTCAGGATCCTATGAATCCTTCCTAGTGCTTTTCTGCCAGCACCATTAAGAAATTATCCAGTTAGAATTGCTAAGGAGATATTTGTGATTAAGGGGACACAGCAGCCATTCTGTACAACATAGGAGTATTTCATGATCTACAAGCTCAATCCAAGTGCTCACAAGTCGTAAATTCTAAGCTCTGGTGGTAAAAGGAAATTGCCCTTTCCCAGAGCCCTTCCCAGAACTGAGTCTGGAAGTGGAATTGTTCTACATGAAAAAAATGGGAAGAATCTGTTTTGTTTTTGCTTTCCTTAATTAGTGCCTGTTAAACTAAACTTTCTTTAAAAGGCTGTTGCCTAACAGCATCGTCTGGGGGGTACTTTGGGGGAATGGAAGAGTAGAAGGGGGATAGGAGTAGAAGGAGGTAAGACAGAAGGGCAAAAGAGAAAAATCAGGGGTACCGGGGTGGCTCTGTGAGTTAAGCCTCTGTCTTCAGCTTGGGTCATGATCTCAGGGTCCTGGGATGGAGCCCTGAATTGGGCTCTCTGCTCAGTGGGGAGCCTGCTTCCCCCTCCCCCTCTGTCTGCCTCTCTGCCTACTTGTGATCTCTCTTTCTCTGTCAAATAAATAAAATCTTTAAAAGAGAGAGAGAGAGAGGGAGGGAGAGAGAGAAATCAGAGCAAGAGAAAAACACAGAAACTAGGACCTCAGTCTTGAACATGGTGACTAAGGAGAGGCCTAAAGAAAACTGAATCTGAAAATGAAATGAAACTGAAAATGTCAGCATAATGCAAGATGGGAAGCCCATTCACAGATGAAGCCAGCTCATGAAGAAATTAGAAGCTTTTGGGGAATTCTTGGAAACCTCAGGGACTTTCCACAAATTGTGAGAAAGGGGGTTCAGGCCAGTCTTTTCTGGAATAGGGGGTATTATTATCCTGTGAAACTTACTGAAACAGGTCAAGCTTTAGTGGAAAGAACCCTGGCTTCAGGGTGAGAAGGACTGGCTTCCAGCACCAACTTACTCCTATGCCAAGTTGTCTAAACTTTGTGACACGACTGCCCTCGTGACAAAAGGACAGACTTGGATAAGAATATTTCGTTTAGTTTTACAACACCACAATGTGTTATTATGAACAAGCCATGGGATGCTTGTACGGAACAGAAAATAAAGCGGAGTCCATGGGGGTATACATTTCTCAGGGGGCCAGCTGTGAAGCCTTCTTCCAATTAATCTGGAAATATGGAGGAATAAGACCTTTCTGAATGTCCAAGATGTCCGACAGGTCCAGGAACCCGATCGGGCTGGGTAAGAGCGCCAAGTCAACAGGGCCTGTTTAAGGACATTTGCTCTCTGCCAGGCACAGAGAAATATGACTTGCATATATTATGTCTGCAACACAACTCTAGGGCAGGCACCGGTAGCATCCCTTTCCCAATTGATCAACCTTCCAGGTTCACACTTGCTGAGAGGCATCTGGCTGTTTCGTTAACATGACTGCATCTTCCCGTCACATGGTTAAAGACAGTTGAACTGGAAACACCACCTTCCACACATGTGCATGCTCTATCTCCTGGGCGAGCCTCCACACATCCCCATGTTGGGGTATCACCAGGATTCCTGTCCCTATTCCATAGCTGAAGAAACTGAAGATCTTCCCGGAGAGCACAGAGAAAGATCCAGGACCCAAAGCCAGACTTTCTGATAACAAAGCAGTCTCCTGCTGGGGCACATACCAGGGTCATAGACCAATGCCATAAAATCACCCGGATGGGTGTCCAGCATCCCGAGACCGAACTGGGGGAGTTGAGAGTGACCTATGTGTCCTGAGGTTGTGAGCAAACATCACATTATTTGGAAGAGGGAAACTCTAACCTGCTCACTCACTTCTGCTCCAGAATGATCCCACGGCACAGAACCAACAGCTTCGGCCATACTCTTCCTCCAGGTTCCCAGATGGCACTTGAGTTCTTGGGACCAGACTAGCACATTGGGAGCTAATGGCGGAACACGGTCTGCAGGAATGTGCAAGGGAGACTCTGACAACTTGTGGGGCTCAGCAGTGCCCCAGTGTCCACACACAGCCCCACACTTGCACAAAGGGCCATCCTGGCCACCCCTCCCAATCACCCTGTCTCCACAGTGTCTGCCTGGGAGTGGAAATGCATGTCTTTCTACCAAGTTCCAGTTGGAGATGTGTACTGATGTTGGAACAGCTCTTGTAATGAGACCAAAGGACCCAGGTCCTCGCTGTCTCTGATGGACTCATTCCAGCTGTCTGGCTTTCACAAGTTCTCAGTTCCAGGTTGCATGAATGCAGCCTAGATGATCTCCATGGGGGAGGATTAAGCTCCCTGGCATTCATGTGGGTTTTCAGAAGGAACTTCCGGACCTAAGGAACCACTTGAAAAACCTGCCGGGCCACAGCACATTATGGCTTGGTTTGCATTTTTCTGAGGACTAGCGAGGTTGTGGAGGAATGGCAGCCCTTGGGCACTGTTGGTGGGAATACAAAATGGCACAGCCACTATGACAACAGTATGGTGGATCCCAAAGAAATGACAAACAGCTACCGTGTGATCCAACAATCCCTCTTCTGGGTACTTGCCCAGAAGAATTTAAATCAAGATCTCAAAGAGGGACTTGCTGTGTTGTGTTCACTACAGCACTTTCCACAATAGCCCAAATGTAGACACAACCTGAATATCCCTTGACAAATGAATGGATTAAAAGAAACCACACACACACACGCACACTTCAGAAAGAAAGGAATCCTGCCATATGCAAGGACCCGGATGAACCTGGAGGACATTCTGCTAAATGAAACAAGCCAGACACAAAAGGACAAATACCGCATGAATCCACTAATATGAGATGTCTAAAGTAGATCCATATTTTATTTTTTTTATTTTTTATTTTTTTTAAAGATTTTATTTATTTATTTGACAGACAGAGATCACAAGTAGGCAGAGAGGCAGGCAGAGAGAGAGGAGGAAGCAGGCTCCCTGCCGAGCAGAGAGCCTGATGCGGGGCTCGATCCCAGGATCCTCGGGTCATGACCTGAGCCGAAGGCAGAGACTTTAACCCACTGAGCCACCCAGGCGCCCCATGGTAGATCCATATTTTAAAAATGGCAGCAAAAATAGAATGGTGGTTGCCAGAGGCTGGAGAGAAAGAAAAATGAGGAGCTGCTAGTCAACACGTATAAAATTTCATTTATGCAAGATGAATAATACATTCTAGAGACTGGTTATATGACCCTGTGCCTGGAGAGAACAGTACGGGATTGTACACTTGACAAGCTATTAAAAGGGTAAATATCATGTGACGTGTTCTTAGCACAATACAATTTAAAAAAAAAAAAGAAAGAAAGGAAAACCTGCTGGGGCTAAAGACAAAGTATACTCCCTTCTCAGCCTTTCTATTCGTCTCCTAAAAGAAAACCACCTGCTTTGTCCCAGAACCCGCCCAGGCATGCAGGCCTTTGAAAGTTAGAACATTTTCGTTTTGGCCCCAAATGAAAAAGTAAAAATTTTCCCCAATCAAAGAAATACCTGAGTCAGCAGAGCTAAATGGTTTATGGAGCATCATATACATTTGAAGAAACAGGGCTAAGATCCAGACTTACCTTGATGATGATTTAGAGTTTCAAGGAAATTACTAAAAATATATCCAAGCTGTAAATGTATTTGTAGTGAGGATGGGGGGGAGGGGGAATCAAAACCCAAAGAAGCAAAAAGCAGACTGGTGTCAGATTCTTCTCTTTCTAAAACTCCAGGAAAGAGTGAGAAAAACTCTAGAGTTTCATAAACGGTTTAATTCCTCTACAAAAATATGAACACGGTAGGCAAGAATGGGAGGGGGTCTCAGTACGTTGGACAATGGGGTTTGGAGTGGTTACTGTAAGACTAAAGACAAGAGGGACTGTTCAGACACAGTGTTGAATTTGTTTCTCATGTCGGTCAGGGTTTTGCAAGACGGTAACCATGGGTATGTGATGGTTGAACAAACAAATCAGCAAACATAGATAAGGGGAGTCAGAGAAAATAGCTAGAAACAAGCAAGGAGAGGAAGCCAGAATGAAGCCTCTGGTGCTTGGTAAGAGCCAGAGCTGCTAGGACAACCTCATGATTATTATTATCATGACCATATTATTTAATACGTCTACAAGTTGATGCAAGTGTATAAACAGGTTGGTATACATTGCTTAGAATGCACACATGTATTATCATTTCCTCTATGCTGAGCACTTCCTAGAAATGTTATCCCAGGGAAAACAAGTACACTTGGAATTCAGATCTTGGTTTCTGTCTTAGTCCATTTAGGCTGCTCTAGCGGAATACCACATAGACTGTGTCATTTATGAGCAACAGAAATCTATTTCTCACGGTTCGTGAGGCTGGCAAACTCAAGATCCAGTTGCCAGTTGATTGTGTCCAGGGAGGGCCCACCCTGGTTCACGAATGGCCATTCTTTTGTTGTGTCCTCACAGGGCAGGAGGGATGGGGGGCTCCCTGGGATGTCTTGTGTAAGGGCTGCCCCCTCATGCCCTCATCACCTCCCAAAGACTTCACATTCAAATGTCACTACACCAGGCACTGGGATTTAACATATGAATTTGCAGGGGACCCAAAATATTCAGCCTATATATAACAGTATCTGAATACTGTTCCCCAATAAGAGGGACCAAGGCTCTCTACAGTCGAGGCTGATTTTAAGGCTGGGCAGGGAAAACACAAGATGAGGGTCTTGTCGTGCCAAAACAAAACAAAACAAACACAAACACAAACAAAAACAATGAAATGCTTAAAAAAAACAAGGGGGCATGCCAAAAAGACACAAGGGTCACCCAAAAGAGACCTCAATGGCCAACCTAGAAGAAGATGAGCAACCAAATAAATAATAGCATTTAACTTTGGATCATAACCTGAGAATACAATAAATATCCACAAGTCCATACTGATATGAATACTTGATTGAATACATAAACAGGCAAAGGGGATTAAGAGCACAATCTTGACGAGCACTGAGTAGTACATGGAAATGTTAAATCACGATGCTGTACTCCTGAAACTGCGGGGGAACGGCCCTAGAATTAAAATAAAATTTAAAAGACTCATCAATCATTCAATCCATCATTGGAGAAGGGAGAAATAGTCCTTACAGAAAAATTCCAGTGAATAAATGTAGAAGGGACGAGGGAGTGAAAACACCATGACTGAAATACTATAGTAATAATTGGTATGGGCGAGACCCATGGATGGATGCTAAAGCCATGGGATGAAACACGAGGGCATAATTTTTTTAAGATTTATTTATTTATTTTAGAGAATGGGAGAGAGTGTGGGGGGAGGGGCAGAGAAAGAGGGAGGGTCTTAAGCAGAGCTGGATGCGGGGCTTGATCTCAAAACCCTGAGAGCACAACCTGAGCCAAAATCAAGAGTCGGTCACTTAACTGACTGCACCACCCAGGGGCTCCAAACACAGAGGGTATTTTAGACAGTATATTTGCACAGCCTCAAAGTTCTTGTATTTATTAATTTTCTGTGGTGGTTTTAACATGTGTCCACGAATTCTTTGGTATTCCTCCTTCTAGGAGGAATTCATCCCCAGTTTGATTCCAGCTCCCTTGAATTTGAGCTGAATTTAGTGCCTGGTTCTATTGACTGGCATACAGGAAGAGAAAATGATGATTTTAGAGTGGAGAAACCCAGCAGACACCATCTAAAGTGAGTGAAGAAGGCTAAAACCACCAGTTATAAGTCATGGTATCATATGCTTGTAACAAGAAGCCACTTCCTCCATAATATTTTCTCCCCAAATATGTAACTCTACTCCAATCACGAGAAAACATGAGACAAACCTACACCAAGGATATTCTACCAAAAATACCTGAACAATACCCTTCAAGATGTTGACATTAAAAACAAGGAAAGATTAAGGGACTGTCAGCTGGGAGGAGACCAAGGAGGACTTACAAGCAGATGCAACACGGTATCCTGGATTGGACCCAGAAACAGGAAAAGAACATTAGTGAAAAAACTAGTCTAGTCCCAGTGAAGTATTAATTTAGTTAACAGGATTATACCATGGCTATATAAGAGGTTAAGATTAGGAGAAGCTAACTGAAGAACTTGTAGGAACTCTCTGTAACCTTTTTGAAATCTGGTAATCTAAAATTCTTTCAAAACCGATTTTTTTTAAAAAACACACTTAAATTAATTTAAGGGCCACCCGGGTGGCTCAGTCAGTTGAGAGTCTGACTCTTGATTTTGTCTCAGGTCATGATCTCAGGGTCATGAGATCGAGCCCCACAGGGGGCTCTGTGCTCAGTGCAAAGTCTGCTTGAGATTCTCTCTTCCCCTCTACCCATCCCCCTGCTCGCTCTCTCTCTCTAAAATAAATAAATCTTAAAAAAAGAAAAAATTTTAATTTAAAAACTCCAGCTATATAAGAAATAACCCAAAGCAAAGTATCACAGAATATATATGTATGTGATGGATAAGAATATATAAAGGCAAGTTTGAGCAAAAAAAGGAGACAAAGGGACATCACCATTCAATAACATAAAATGTAGGGTAAAATGTATTAGAGGGGAAACAACACGGTTCAGTAATTATTGACCTCCATACCAATATAATTGCATGAAACTTGATTCAGCAAATGAAACATCTTCACAATATATAAAGGAAAAACTCTTGTAAGTGTAGACAACATTAACAGAAATATGAATGTTGATGATTTTAACACACCACATTCGGTCAAGTAGACATAACATGTGTAATTGGATAATAAAAGAAATAAGGTTGATTTACTAGATATGTCAAAGTTTTTAACCAACAGAGAACACATATTCTTTACAAAGCCCCAGGGAGAATTTTGAAAATTGATCATAATCTACAGAACAAAAAACTTTCTAAGAGGAAAAAAATGCGCAGGCTACCTTATGTGGTCACGATGCAATAAAACTAGAAATTGACAAAATTTATAACAACAGCAATGAAGTTCTAAATATTTAGAAATGGGGAAAAAAGAACCTAATGTTGTCCTATAAATAGTGTGCAAAGATGGTCATACAAATTTTAATTACAGAATATTTGGATGAAAACAAAACTAAGATTATTATGAGCAAAACCTTAGAATGCAGTCCAAACTTCGGTCAGATGCAAATTATAGATTAAGTGCTTTTATTTCAAAAAAGTATAAGAAAAACTAAATGAAACGATGAATTCCATGAGGTGGAAAATGAGCCACAAAACTACAAAACGCAGGAGAAAGAAAACTAATACATCTAAAAGTCAGAAAAGAAATTAGAAAGAAGTAAATTGTAGAATCAGTAATTGAAGGGCTGGCTTTTTAAGAAAAATGAAATCAATAAACCTTTGCTTATTCTAATCAAAAGCAAAAAGGAGGGAAGAAATGAGAAATAAAATTACTAGTAAGAAAGGGGAAGGAACCACAGGAAAAAATAGAGAGAAAATTTTAAATATTCAAAGCTGCTGGCATGGAAATAGACATATAGATGAATGTGACAGAGCAGAGAGCCCAGAACGAAACCCAGGCACATATGGTCAATTTACAGCTAGGAAGCCAAGAAGATACAATGGCTTCCCATCCTCACCATCAACTGGTTATGCCAGACTCATAAAACAAATTGGGAAGCATTCCCTCCTTAAAGAGTTCATGGGTGGTTCAGTGGGTTAAAGCCTCTGCCTTCAGCTCAGGTCATGATCCCAGGGTTCTGGGATCCAGCCCCGCATCGAGCCCTGCATTGGGCTCTCTGCTCAGCAGGGAGCCTGCTTCCCTTCCTCTCTCTCCACCTGCCTCTCTGACTAGTTGTGATCTCTGTCTGTCAAATAAATAAATAAAATCTTAAAAAAAAAAAAAAAGAGTTCATGTAAAAGTGGTAGTTTTTCCTTAAATGTTTGACACCATTGGAGCTTGGGCAGGGGTAGGGTGGGGGAGGGATGGTATTTCATGATGAATTAAATATCTTTAAAAGAGTCAAAACTATTCAGATTTTCTATTTCTTCCTGAGTCAGTTTTGGAAAATTGTGTTTTTAAAGGCATGTGCTAATTTCATTTGAGTAATTATATTTATTAGCATAAAGTTTATTAGCATAAAGTTATACATCCTACTTTATTTTATTTTATATTTATTTTATATTTATTTATTTATTTTATTATCATACCCTTTTCAAACATCTATAGGATCTATAATGATATCACCTCTGCCATTTCTGGTTTTAATTTGTGTCTTTTCTTATTTTTCCTGAATAGTGTTTCTAGGCACTTTGTCAATTTTATTTAGTCTTTCCGAAGAATCAAGCATGAATCTTATTATTTTCTATTATTCTTCCTATTTTGTTGATTTTTTCTTTATTATTTTATCCTTTCTACTTATTTAAGTTGTAATTTATTCTCCTTTTCATAATTTCTTAGGATGGAACTTGATTTTTTTAAATTTATTTACTTGTCAGAGAGAGAGAGAGCGAGCGAGCACAGGCAGACAGAGAGGCAGGCAGAGGCGGAGGGAGAAGCAGGCTCCCTGCCGAGCAAGGAGCCCGATGTGGGACTCGATCCCAGGACGCTGGGATCATGACCTGAGCCGAAGGCAGCCGCTTAACCAACTGAGCCACCCAGGTGTCCTGGAACTTGATTTTTTTTTAAAGAATTTATTTATTTATTTGACAGAGAGATACAGTGAGAGAGGGAACAAAAGCAGAGGGAGTGGAAGAGGGAGAAGCAGGCTTACTGCTTAGCAGAGAGCCTGATGCAGGGCTCCATCCCAGGACCCTGGGATCATGACCTGAGACGAAGGCAGACACTTAACAACTGAGCCACCAAGGTGCCCCTGTGCTTTTATATTTTTTAAAGATTTTATATATATATATATACATATATATGTGTGTATATACACACACACACATACACACACATATGTGTGTATATATGTATATATGTCATATGTGTATGTGCATACACACATATGTGTATATGTATATACATGTACACACATGTATATAAATACATAATTTATTTTTCAGAGAGAGAGGGAGCAGTAGAGGGAGAGGGAGAAGCAGGTTCCCTGCTGAGGAAGGAGCCCAATGCGGGGCTCAATCCTAAGACCCTGGGATCATGACCTGAGCTGAAGGCAGAGCCACCCAGGTACCCTTGATTTGTGGTTTTAAATCTTGCCTCTCTCTTGCTCTCTCTCTCTTTTTAAATTTTATTTATTTATTTATTTGTCAGAGAAGAGAGAGAGAGAGAGAGCACAAGCAGGGAGAGCAGCAGGCAGCGGGAGAAGCAGGCTCCTCACTGAGCAAGGAGCCTGATGCAGGAGTCAATCCCAGGACCCTGGGGTCATGACCTGAGCCAAAGTCAGGTGCTTAACTGACTGAGCCACCCAGGCACCTCAATCTTGCCTCTCTTCTAATATAAGCACTTAAATCTATAAATTTCCCTTGAAACACTGCTTTAGTTGCATCCCACAAACTTTGATAAGTCATATTTAGAATACAATTTGCATATATTTTCTCTATCTATCTATATCTTGGAATTTCTTCCTTATATTTTAACTATTAATGCTGTTGTGAATTGTTTCTTTTTTTTTTAAGATCTTATTTATTTATTTGAGAGAGAGAGAGAGAGCACAAGCAGGAGGGAGAGGGAGAAGCAGGCTCCTAGCTAAGCTGGGAGCCCCACGTGGGGCTCGATCCTAGGACTCTGGGATCATGACCTGAGCCAAAGGCAGATACTTCACGACTGAGCCACCCAGGGGCCCCACATTCTTTGTTTCTTGGTATTAATACTGTGATACCTGGTTTCTTTTCCCTTGCATTTATCTCTTCTGTTTTCATACCCTCTGAATGTACGTTTTCTAGGTTTCTTTGTTTTCATTGTGCACTGAGAGAATGGTTAAGCCTTCGTTTTCTCATGTTTAACCAGTTGTCAATTTACATTGTCTCCTTGTCATCCTGCTTTATTCTTTCCCCTATAGGCTCGTATGTTGGGTTTTTTTTTCCTATCTTTTGTTATATGAGCCCTATATGTTTCTTTATTTTCTCCAGGGGATTTTAAGATATAAATCCTGCTTTTCATTCAATTATAATTTCATTTTAATTTTTAAAAAACTGCATGCATTAGCTCTTTAATGATCAGTCTCAAGTAGGAAATAGTATCTACTACTTCTCTTCAGTTCAGAAAATTACAAAATTCCTTCTTTTCTCCCATTCCCTATTTTATGTGAAATATGAGATTCTAGAAGCTGCTTATTATGTTTTTTTCTCATTTTAAAGCCTTCTAATCTTTCAAAATCACTTATGGTAATTGCATAGTGCTTTGCAACTTTATTTTAAATTTATTAAGAATTATATATGTAAACGATTTCAGGTTTCACTTCTAGTCCTTTATTCTACTTCCTCATTACTGAGTCTGAGTTTTTAAAAATTGCTACAGTTTCTTATTACATCTGAGTTCAGCTTTGGGTAACATTTTTCTGGCTAGGTATGTGGGTTGCATACTCTGAGTATTTGCATATCTGGGAGATTTTCCCATTATTTTCACACATGAATAGTATTTTGTCTAGGAATTTGGGGGTCAGTAAAATTTCCTCTCAAAACGCTTTATGAATTTCTCCAATGTCTTCAAACATTTAATGTCACAGAAGAGAGGTCTCAGTCCTTCCTGGTCCTTGTTTGCTCTGCAAAAGAATTTACTAGATAGGTCTCTTCATCCACTGAGCTCCCCATAATGAGCTCGTGGACTCTGCAATATAATTTTAATTGTAAGAGTTTAAATTACACTTTAACTTTGTCTTGGTAATTTATCATGAGAATAAAGACAAACCTCTTTAGAACACATTTTTCCCAAAGGACAGAACAGGATTGTGATAGAAATCATGGTATCATTTAGGAAAACGAGTTTTCTGCCCTAGAGCTTGGTCATAAACAGGAGAATGCAAGAGAAGGAGGAGGGTAGCAGTGAACAGAGAACAAGGAAACATAGTGGAGATGGGAGACTACCATCGGTGGATCCACATTCAATCAGCCTCATGGGCTTAGTTTCAGTTAAAGGGCAGAAAATAAGATCACAATAAAATTTTGTATTTGTCTCCTATAGAAAGAGGTCTACCAATGTTCCTGGAAACATAGTATCTGTGTTCCACCACTTTGTGAAAATCGTCCTTCATATTACGATTTCCTCTATGGACTTTATCTATGTTAAGGATAACAATTGTAAAAAAAAAAAAAAAAAAAAAAGGATAACAATTGTATAGTATTTCAGTATTCTGCTTCTTGGGAGTAATAATATCACCTACTGCTCCAACAGTAAATGTCATGTGTATCTATGGCAAGTAAATACATTATTATGTATCTGTGAACCCAAAAGAATACACTTATTATGGCCCCAAATATACTATACCCTACAGAACTTTTGAGATAACCTTTTGAGATAAACTATGATGGAAAGAATGCCCTTTTGTGCACTCAGCCAGAATAACCCCCAACATCCATCAAAAGGGGGGAAAAGCCAGGAAGAGGGAAAGAAATCATCTCTCTAGGTACCATGACTTTCTTACAACTTCCAGATTTCCACGGAGTCTAACTCCTGCTGGAACAGTCCCCCTGGGCGGACACAGGTTTCAGAAAGACATGCCGTGGAACCCGGGGAGCAAATGACATGGAGGGGGAGAGAAGTGTCACAGTGTACACCCAGCTGGTCTGGATTATCCAGCCTCCAAGGTGTATCTGCCGGCTGCCCCGGGTTCCCCTTATAAATCACCTCCCTGCTGAACATCAGACGCGACTGAGGGCTGATTCATTGGCTGAATGCTGCTACCTGGCTCTGGGAGAAGCCTGTGTCTCTGTCCTGTAATAGTCATCACGCTTTAAGCAACCTTCACATTTTTGAACAGTGACATAGTGCCCTCAGCTGAAGAAAGAGGAAGTCTGCAGTCCGTTTCCGGCAGCTCGCAGGGAGCTGTTTTCCTCCCCTTGACATTAGTAAGGTTTGTCAGCTTGTTAATCTTTAAGGGGGTTTGGGGTTGAATTTGGGGGTGGGGCGGTGGAGCTCGGGTGGATAATACAGTCAGAGCTCTTCAAAATGGTCTGAGGGAGTAAAATAGATGCCCATGTTTTTTATGGCTACGATTCCCGCTTGGCCTTGGGTTTCAAGTCCCAAGTTTATGTGAAAGGAAAACCACAAACTATTAGATATGTAAGCACTGTAATAATAGTCTCTACCTTTTTTCCTGATGACTTCCAAGTCTGTTTCCATAATTCTGAGGTAGCAGAAGCAATCAATAACTATAATATAAATTACATGTGGATTGAGCATTCAAGCATTACGGGGTCTGCCTTCTCCAGAAGGCCAACGTTAACCGCCGAGGTTGGCTGGGACCCATTTTCTTCCCTTTTCCATTATTTTCCTGCCTGATGCCCAACAGGCAATTGAGATCTGGTGAGAAAAGCAGAATCCAGGAGTTGCTAGACTGACCCCCTCCCCTCACCTAACAGCTTTATTCTGATAAACTCCCCTCCCTTGCAAAGACCACAGTCATCGTGAGATAAAACAGAGGAGGGAAGACTTCTCCCTCAGAGACTGACTCTAGCAGTCATACTTACTAATTATTCCCTGACAAATACATATTGGCCTTAGACAGAATGCTCGAGATGGGCTCCATCTGGCAAACATCACATGAGGCTTCTGTGCAGTTGGAACAATAATGGCATTGTCTTAGTATCAGATGGTCGAGACGTAGTCAGAATGACATCTGGCCCTACGGAAAACGTGTTCAGCTTCCCTCCTTGGGGCAAAGAGAGAAATCTTCAAAGAAATGTCCTCTGTAGATTTTTCTGGAAGAACGCTATGGTCAGAACGCCATGCCCTTTCCAACAGAGTGGTTTTTAAACTGTCCTTCTGGGGTACCCGGGTGGCTCAGTCGGTTAAGCATCTGCCTTCTACTTGAGTTACGATCTCAGGGTCCTGGGATCGAGCCCTGCATCCAGCTCCCTGCTCAGTGGGGAGTCTGCTTCTC
>PISX010000725.1:0-172372 GCA_004024625.1 Mellivora capensis | reverse complement strand
AAAAAAAGAAAGAACACACACCCCTTTTAAAAGTTTGCCATCAGAACTGGGTTTGGGTCTTAATTCTGCTACTTACTGTCTACATGTTTTGGGACAAGTTATCTAGCCTCTTTGCATTTAAATGTCCACATTTATAAAATAGAAACACCTAAGTAGCCTCATTCCTATGAATGTTAAATAGAAAAAACACAGAACTAGTCATAGCGGAGACCTACAAATGAGGTCTCCACTCATTTTATTTCAATTTTTTATAAATTTGAAGTTTCACTGTACAAATTGCTAGTAGAATGACCTTGTAGCTACGTGAGGTATTCAAAAGACAACTGATTATCATTTTAATATCTAAGCATTGGGTGGTCTGGGATGATGAAAGTTTGCAGGCTTCAGTCAAGTTCAAAGCTGTTCAGCAGACAGAAAGTACACCGACATAAGGTACGATCCAAGGCTACAGAAAAATCTGATGAGGTAATCAACCTAGGTTCAAGTTCCAGGTGTCCGTAAATAGACAGACGAATTAAGAAATGTACGAGACATGAATCTAGAGGTCTTGTGCCTCGTGAAAACCTCTTTTGAGTTACAGAGCCACTGACATGGAAAAATTATCAATACGGTATAAGGCACCACATCAAAGTTGCCGACAAGAACCCAGGCAGCATCCTGGCTCAAGTTTTTCTTTTTGCAACTCCCGAACATGCTGAAAAAGCAACCCCACATCATACATGGGCTAATATAATAGTGTCCTTACTTAGCAGAAAGTTGTCCTGAATGCAAGCAACACTCACCCATCAGAAATGTCTTGTCCAGGTACCCGTCAGTCACATGAAAGGGTGAATACCGTCCTCAGTGGTATGCCCCTTGCAGTCTACCCCAAGAGTTAGAACTCAGCATTCAAATGTGGAAGTAAAAGAACACGCTGGTTTTTAATATTTGGTATTAAGAACTTGTTATGTTTAAGAAAGTTGAACCTTAAGTGGCAGCCTGGTAACCTTGAATTAAAATGTGAATTCCATATTTAATTTAGACTCGTGATTTTCATTTTCAGCCTAAGTGTGTATGTTCTGTTGGAACATTTAAGGGAACTCAAAGTTCATTATGCTTATCCTTGTTTATTAGACATCGAGGGATGGTTTAAGTTACACAAAGTCAAATATATCAAACTCAAATACGCAATCTAAAATATTCATGGGAATTAAATTATTGAAATTTATAACTGGGACCACACATTAATCTAAAGAGCTTTAAGAGTGAATGGTGAAACTGCTAAAAGAATAAAAAGAATGATACAATTTATAAGCAGACTTTAAAAGTACTAGGAAGAACTAAGGTTTTTAACTTTGTAACTATAATGTATCAAATATTAATTTTGGAAATTAAATCTATAAAGAGCTTAGCAAACTCAACACCCAAAGAACAAATAATCCAATCAAGAAATGGGCAGAGGACCTGAACAGACATTTCTGCAAAGAAGACATCCAGATGGCCAATGGACACATGAAAAAATGCTCCACACCTCGGCATCAGGGAAATACAAATCAAAACCACAATGAGATACCACCTCACACCAGTCAGAATGGCTAAAATTAACAAGTCAGGAAATGACAGATGCTGGCAAGGATGTGGAGAAGAGGAACCCTCCTACACTGCTGGTGGGAATTCAAGCTGGTGCAACCACTCTGGAAAACAGTGTGGAGGTTCCTCAAAAAACTGAAAATAGAGCTACCCTATGACCCAGCGATTGCACTACTGGGTATATATCCTAAAGATACAAATGTAGTGCTCTGAAGGGGCATGTGCACCCAAATGTTTATAGCAGCAATGTCCACAATAGCCAAACTATGGAAAGAACCTAGATGTCCATCAACAGATGAATGGATAAAGACGATGTGGTATATATATATACAATGGAATACTATGCAGCCATCAAAAGAAATGAAATCTTGCCATTTGCAACGACATGGATGGAACTAGAGGGTATTATGCTTAGTGATAATAAGTCAATCGGAGAAAGACAACTATCATATGATCTCCCTGATATGAGGAAGTGGAGATGCAACATGGGGGGTTTGGGGGGTAGGAAAAGAAAAAATGAAAGAAGATGGGATCGGGAGGGAGACAAACCATAAGAGATTCAATCTCAAAAAACAGACTGAGGGTTGCTGGGGGGACTAGGGATGGGAGAGGGTGGTGGGGATATGGACATTGGGGAGGGTATGTGCTGTGATGAGTGCTGTGAAATGTGTAAACCTGGTGAATCACAGACCTGTACCCTGGGGATAAAAATACATTAAATGTTTATTAAAAAATTTTAAAAAAAAGAAAAAAAGTACTAGGAAGAACTAAGGTTATTAACTTTGTAACTGTAATGTATCAAATATTAATTTTAGAAATTAAATAAACTTCTGAGGAGTGCCTTCTGTGCACACAAGCTACCCCTCAAGTTAATTCTAAAAAAAAGCAACCCTTAAATTAACAATAGTGAGTCAGGAAGGTTGTTTTCTCAACAGAATGGCCTGGACTCAATAAACTATAGCCTGAAACCTTTTTCACCATCTCCCATTAACCTTGTTCTGTGGGAAAATTCTCCATCCACACCTAGCTCTCATCTCACATGGGTTCCACAGCTTTTTCTGTCTCTGTCATAAAATAAAGATCCCAACCTTGTCTTAATTAGCACTTAACTCCAGTTCGGAGCAATTTTAAATCCCGAAATCCCATTCAATATTTAAGAATTTCAGGGCACCTGGGTTAGGGCCTCTGCCTTCGGCTTGGGTCATGATCCTGGGGTCCTGGGATCGAGCCCCACGTTGGTCTCTCTGCTCCGAGGGGAGCCTGCTTCTCTTCCTCTTTCTCTCTCTGGCTGCCACTCTGCCTACTTGTGATCTCTGCCTGTCAAATAAATAAATAAATCTTTAAAAAAAAATTTAAGAATTTCCCCCTCCTTTGGCATGGCTTACTTCTGGACCGGAAGCCTGCTACGGAGGGCAGGGGGCTATAGGGCTTCCTCACTGAGTCCTACCTCTCAGGACCCTCCCGTTCCTTAGCAAGTCCTCTTGGCTCCTACAACGTTGGAACAAGGAGAAAGGCAAGGCAGAAAGGAACTCCCATGGCTCCATTACAACATGTCTTGGTACCCTCAGGCTGTGGCAGATTCCACAAATGGAATCTTTTGATGTGGCCTTATTTGTGACTCTTCCACAGGTCCTCTTCTGGGGTCTTCCAGCTGCGGTTTCTATGACTCAACTAGGGTTAGGCAGGATGGGACGCACGAAATCCAACACTGTGTTGGAGTTCTTCCCCCACTTCCAGACATCTTCTTGGAAGGGAACCCTTTGAAAGATGACACTAGGGCAACTCCCTTCCATTACCCCATTACCCCATATCTCATCCCAAGGAAAACCCATTTTTTTGCCACCAGTGGAAATGCAAACCACCACCCACCCCAGCCATGCATTCATCTCTCTTTTCTGTCAGCTCCGTTTTCTTGGGCCTGTGTCACACACTAGACTCTGTCTCCAATGTCAGAGAACATATATCTGAGTCTTCAAGGATTTTTACTTGCCTTGGAGAGCAGGGGAGACACCCTCCTCTTCTGCAAACCGACAAAGTGGGGAAGGGAAGAGTGTAATTGCCACCACTTCTCCCATTCTTTGGGAAACGATTTCTTCCATGTCAACTTTTCTTACACCCCCAGATTGGGTGAGAGGCTAACGTTGGCATCACCAAATCCCCAATCTGTTGGGGGTCCTTGCACCTTGATTTAGGAGTGAGGATCTACGGGATTTGTTACGCTTTGCTTAGTTTTGGGAATTCAAGTTTAGGAGTCTCAAGGCAATATTCTATCATCCAATTACCTTGAACAAACATGTTATGCTCATAATTTACAGTGAGAAGATATTTTCACAGCCTAAGAGTTTAGTGTCATTAAGTAATTATTTCTCAGGTTGAGAAATGTGTGCCCTTCCAGGTTCACTGGCATATTCTCAGAGATATGTATAAATGTGTCATTTTTCCCTTTAATAGTATAAGAAACATAGGATTCCACCACAGGCTATGCACAAATGCTTTCATAAGAGATTCCGAGAACATAAGTAAGAAGGCAAACAAAGATATAAAACTTCATAATACAGTCCTGAGATGACCACTGTTAACATTTTGATATGTATTTGTGTGAAATGTTTCTCATAAGCCTGGATGCTTTTGTTTTGGCTGGTTCTTTTGTAATCTACTATCCAAAGTTAAATATTATCTTACTATTTTATTTATTGTTATTGTATGCATTTCTTTGCCATTTATAAAATGAGGTTATGCACACAATAAAATCTAACGATGCATATAGTTTTATACTAAAAAGCATAAAGTCTCCCACTGCAATCTTTCTCAACTCAAATCCTACTCCCTCGCTGTGACTACTTTTATCACTTTCTGTTTTAGATACTTCTGCTGGATCTTCCTGTCTTTAAATCAGAGGTTCTCATTTCTGTCTTCACATTAAAAATTATCCGGGGAGAGGGTGGGGGGAGCCTGGGTGGCTTAGTCAGTTAAGCATCCAACTCTTGATTTCGGCTCAGGTCATGATTTCAGGGTCCCTACATCAAGCCCTTTATAGAGCCCCATGCTGGGTGTGGAGATTGCTTAAGATTCTCTCATGCCCTGCTTAAGCTCTTTCTCTCTCTCCCTCTCAACAACAACAACAAATTACTCAGGAATTCTCTAAATTTCTTCATACTGGCCTTTCCCTAATATTAACCAACCTGGACTCTTGGGAGTGGGACTCATACAATGGTATTAATTTTAATGTCCTGTAGTAATTTTGCTGCATCTTGAGAATTAAGAGTTAAGTTAAATAATATGCTTACACAAGAACTGCTTGATCTATCCATTTTAGAAACTACTCGTTAATTTTCTGCTGTGAGAATAGAAGATTTAGTTTGCTTACACAATCCCTATCTTTCCCCTTCCCCATGCTTCTCACTTTGGGTAGTTACATAATGATAAATGTTTTTCCATGGGTTGCATTTATAATTTAAGACAAATGCTGATACTTCTATGTCTGGTTCATCAGTTTTGTTTTATTATTTTTTTAAAGATGTATTTATTTATTTGAAAGAGAGAGCCGGGGGTGTTACTGAGGGACAGGGAGAGAGAGAGACTCACGCAGATTTGTGCTGAGCAGGGAGCCCAATGTGGGGCTTGATCCCATGTCCCCAAGATCATGACCTGAGCCAAAACCAAGAGCCAGGCACCCAACTGACTATGCCACCCAGGCGCCCGTGGTTCATCAATTTTAGACATTGTTTCATTATTGCTTATTACATAAGATGAGACTATTATCCTCCTTATCCTCTTTCACCTTTCCTCCGTCCTACCTACCAATTTCCATGAACTGCTTATCTGTCTGTACATTGGGGAGAGTGACAGCATTCACATTCGATTCTAGAATGTTATATATATCATTATTATTTACTTATATATAATACATATTATTATTATATCTTTACATAAAATTTTTAAAAGATTTTATTTATTTATTTGACAGACAGAGACCACAAGTAGGCAGAGAGGCAGGCAGAGAGAGAGGAAGGAAAGCAGGCTCCCTGCTGAGCAGAGAGCCCAATGTGGGGCTCAATCCCAGGACCCTGGGATCATGACCTGAGCAGAAGGCAGAGGCTTTAACCCACTGAGCCAACCAGGCGCCCCTACATACATTTTTTTTTAACAATGACAGCATATAATAATGTTAAGAAGAGTCTTGCCCCATTACTTCCCAGCTTTGAAATCTTGGTCACGTCGCTTAACTTCTTTTTCCTTGGTTCTTCATCTCTAGAAAGGGGAAAATAACCCTGTCTTTGGGGTTGCTGTGAAGATGATAACACTGACCCATGGTGTGCAGGAAATTCTCATGATCTGTTACTTATTCTGTACTGCTTAGCCCGGTCATGTATAAGCATATTTTCTCCTTTACCACTTCAACAAGATTGTCTCTGGACCACTTTGAGTAGAACACTTCTTGAATTGAGGTTAAGTGAATTTCTTTCTCTTATGCTCTAACAACAGCTTTCCGAAAGTGCTCTTTTCAATTTTCGTTTCCTATTCTGGCCTCAGATTTCATGTATGGTTTTCCCCTCACCTTGCCAGAAGTCTCTATATGCCTTTCTTTTTTCCTGTTTTAAGAACATGTAGTGTGCCCCACTCTCTCTTCAAATTATTCTGGCCTTTATTATGTGGTCTACGCCTGTACAGAATCCGCTTTCTTCCTGGGGACACTCACCCGCCCCCTGACCCCTTGCTTCAATCTAGACCAGATGCTCTCTAGGCTTCATGGCTACCACTGGGGTCTATCAATGTTTCCTGCATTCCACCATTTCCTCCCTTTGATCTCTCTCTATTTTTGCTGGTGTAAATCCTCAAATAATTTCCTCAGAATGGTACATGAAAGGCGAATTTTCTTAGTCTTTGCATACTTGGAAGCCTTATTATCTGCCATCAGGCATTTACAATGAAACTCTTAGCAGCAATTTTTTTTTTTCCTAATTGACAAGCTCATTTTAAAACCCATAAGGAGGGGCACCTGGGTGGCTCAGTGGGTTAAAGCCTCTGCCTTCAGCTCAGGTCATGATCTCAGAGTTCTGGGATTGAGTCCCGCATCAGGCTCTCTGCTCAGTGGGGAGCCTGCTTCCTCCTCTCTCTCTCTGCCTGCCTCTCTGCCTACTTGTGATCTCTCTCTGTCAAAAAAATAAATAAAATATTTAAAAAAATAAAATAAAACCCACAGGAAAACAAGAAAGACCTACAATAACTCAAACAACTTTGAAGAAAGAAAAAAAAAAAACACACACACACACACGGAGAGCTAATTCTACCCATGGTAGAATTAATACCTTCAATGCATGTTTTAAAGTTACTGTATGCAAGAACATGTGATATTAGTATAAAGATAAATAAATGGCTCAGTGCTTCTGGTATCTTCCAAATCTCAGCCACCTTAAATGGTCCCGTCACTTTCTTCCAGGTAAGGGCTCACAAAGCAGACCTGAGCAACTCATGATCATCCAGAAAAGCGCATCTCTGGTCATACGTGTGTTCTAGATCTCAGCAGCCCCATCAACAGTATGGGTCCAGCCTCCAAAGAGGAATCTTCTGGCCACTAGGAAGCTGTTAACATCTGGCAATGTTATCAGACACCTTGGACTCTGTCTCTGTCTTTTCATCACCATCGTGCCTACTGTAGCTCATACAACCTTCTTTCTGTATAGATTTGGATGCCAGCCTCCCAAATCCTGTACCCTCCTGGCCATTCTGCACACTTCAGACATAGTGCTTTGTCTGAAATGCAAGTCTAGCAAAGTCCACCCCCACCCCGGGCACCCCTGCCCATCAGCACACACACAAGCAGATCTCAGCTTCTTTAACACAGCTAAATGGGACCGACATGAGACATCTCCTTTCTCCTTCCCTTAGTCTAGTTTTTCCAACGTACCAGACTCCCTCTCACGTTCCAGCACATCAGGCACAGGCTTTCCTTGTGCCTAGAATGTTCTTTTGTTTCTGGTTCTCTCCTCTCTGTATTTCAAGTCTCTGCTTCAATGGCACTCACCCTAGAGCAAGTCAACCTTGACCCCCCTCACAGTCAGATTCAATGCTTCTTGGGGTCTTTTAGGAGCACTTTCCTTCTGTTTGTCACACTAGACTGTAAGCAGTTTGGGGTTAGGTACCATGACCATGGGCATCCTAGTTTCTGGTCCACAGTGGACCATCACTGAACGCTCATCGAACTAGTAAAAGAAAGAGGAAAGTGTACAAAGGGATAGTTCTCTTAAACCAACACGTATCCTCTTCCTTGGGCTGCTGTTGGGGAGATGTTGGCACTATTTTAAAGCACAAAGTTCCAGTGCCTTTGGGCTGGTTTACATTACTCTTTCATGAAGGCTAAAAAAGGAAACCAGGCTGTTGGCTGGATTTTCTAAATATGCTATTAGCAGTGATCTCTTTTTAATGATTGCCACCTCCTTGCCATTTGGAACACAGAGTAGGGAAGTCTCCTAACTATGGCCTGAGCAAGAGCAGCCTGCTGCCCAAACCTCCGGGAAGAGAATGTGCAGAGGATGGCGGCTTTATGCCCCTGGAGAGCCAAAGGCTTGCCGACTGCAATGTGGCTGTGCAAATCTCTGTGTGATTATGTTGGCTGTTTGCGTTAGAAGAGGATGGTAAAACCATGAGTCTTCTTGATGCGTTTGTAACTGATATTCACAGTGGAGGAAGGATTTGAGAGTCCAATAGCAAATTGGCCCTTTTCAGAAAATTTTTATAAGGACTCTCCTTCTCAACCCACATTTGAAATCCTGCTGAATGGGGCTTTTTAGATTTTCCTCGTGAACATCCATAAAATCAACAGCCAAAGAAAATGCATTTTGGACATGGCTACGTACCAGGATAAATACAGGTTGATTTTATTCAAAGATAATGAGATTTTTTTTCCCCAAGTTAGGTAGGTAATGACTCTGATTTCTTGTATCAAACATACCAGACGTTATGGGCAGAAATGAGTTCAGAAATCTTGAATGTAGGTCCCTCGAGATGCCGTGCACTTATGAAAACCATGCTTCTCTAGCTTACATCCTTTCTGGAGCCCTTTGTGGGCATGGCCCCTAAGCCTGCAACACATTCCTTTGCAAAGAGTCAAAAAACTGAAGTGGGAAGGTATTCATCAATCAAATTATAGGTTTCCTTGTTCATGTTTCAGGAGAAGGAACCATAACAATGACTGAAAGAATACAAGCTTCCTGATGTTTCTCAAAAAAAAAAAAAAAAGTGATAAATATTACACAGAAAGAAATAGAGTGGAAAGAGATGATCCAGATGATTAGATATGTAGGGGTTGTAGGTGGAGAGAGTGTTTTGATGAGTTAAGTTAGAGTACCAAGGAAATAATCCCTTTTTATCAAGCGGAAACCCCGTCTGTAATACTGAACCAATTTTGTTTTGAAATTTACTCCAAAACAGCACCTTGTGATACCTCATTCTATTTACCCAGGTGTCTGCCCCGCTTAATTGAGCCTCTTTGGTCATATAATGTAGCTAGTTTTAGTATTCTAGATTAATTTTCTCTCATCATCTGAATTGCAAATGACCCATGGTCAAGATTTGCGGAGTCTTTTCTCCCTTCCATACGATTATTGCACAGTGGAGAATTGATAGGAAAAGGCTCAGTTAGTCGTTCATTCAAACCACCTTTGTTTACTAGGAACCTTCTTTGGACTTAGTGCAAAGATAAGTCAGTCATAAATACAATGCTGTTACAGCCAGTTACAGAAGACTGCATATGGTGTGGTTCTATTTTTATGAAATGTCCAGACTTGGCAAATCTATAGAGACAGAAAGCAGACATGTGATTGCCTAGGGCTTGGGAAGGGATGGTGTGGGGTTTGGTGGGATGACCGCCAAAGGGTATGGGAGCTCCTTTTCAGGGTGATAAAAAAAATTCCACAATTGATTATGGTGATAGTTTGTACAACTCTGTACATGTAATAAAAGCCACTGAATTGCATACTTTAATGGATGAACTGTACGGGGTTCCAATTATATCTCAAAAATGCAATTGCGTAGTTTGTCCTCTTTCTTGAGGAAAATTGTATCCAAATAAAGTGGGAAGTACAACAGTAAAGGTCTGTGCAAAGAACTTGGGAAGGAAAGCAGATAGAAGAAGGACATTTATTTTGTCTAAGAGTTTCAAGGAAGCTCAACAACCATGTGTTAGTTGACTGACTGACCGACTGATGACTAGTTGTGCTTACGGTGCTCGGCACCATATTGCTTTTTGCCTTGATAGCTCTTGGCTTTCTCGTAATTCATGAAATCAAGGCCCAATCATATGGGAGAGGAGTGTGCCCTCTAGCTGCCTGGAACCCCCTGAAACATTTGCTTTGCATTCAGACCAAACCCAGAAGAACAGGAAATCAAGCTCTGACATATGGGCATTTGGTCCAGTGGCCAGAGCTTTCTTTCCTTAGAAGATTAATGAAGCACAAAGATGCCAACCCTCTCCTTTCAACTCACCACAATAATCAGCTCTCAGCAGCCTGCCAGTTTAATATTGCTTCACTTCAGTGCTCAGGAAAAGTCCCAACTGGAAAAGGGCAGGAAAACTTGGTCCAAGAGTTTTTATGAAGAGCAGCTTAACAACCCTTCTAGAACATTCCATAAGCAATATTACAAGCTTTCCTTTCTTTTTATATCGAGGAATGGGGGAAAGAGCAGGAGAAAGGGCATTGTAATCATGAGTCAAATTTCAAAGTCCATAAGTTGAACCTCTGTGAGGCCCTGGATATTTTCTAAATTAATTGACCATCAAATTCTTACCCTCTACATCTGCATTACATTACAGATCATAAAACTATTTGGGGTTTTTTGCTACTTAAAGGAAAGACTGTGTGGGCATAATGCTTTGAGAGAGCCTGTTCCTTTTCAAAAATTATTTTGAATTTATAAAAAAAACAAGATTATCTTTTGTGTTTATGCCTCACTCTTCCCCTCTAAGAAGCTCAAAGGACTTTGCATAGTCTTGTCGGTCTTGATAAGGGAAAATGGAGACAGACTTCTATGTTAGGAGCTGACTCAGGGAGAACTTGGATTTCCTGCTAAGCTGGTCAGTGTGTTCTCCAACTGTTTATTTGAGAAATTTTGTAAGAGAAGCGCATTCCTTTAAGCCCTTTATTAGCCTATTCTTTTAGTCCTTCAACAAATACTTCACTAAAGATTGTGCCAGACACTGCACAAGTCTGGGGATACCAAGAAAAGAAGAAGAGCTTCTGGTCTCAGACGGTTTACATGCTGGTGTGAGGGACAAGCAATATAGAAGTAAATAGATAAATGGTAGAAGAATCTGGTCTGTGATAGGAGATAAAATAGGCAATCGGTTTACCCACTTCACCTAGAATCAAAAACCTCCTGGAGGAGGTGGTGATTGAGCTGAAATAGGAAAGAAGAGCAGAATTCAGCCACTCAGGGAAAGAGTCAGGGAAATGTGCAGCAGGCACGGGGAACAGCTAGTGCAAAGGCCCTGGGGCAGGGAAGAGTGTATGCTTTAGGAACATACAGACTAACACAGCCAGAAAAAATTAATGAGGGCAAGACTGACAAGAGAGAAATTGTGAACGGTTCCTTATAGGTGGTGGGCACTGTGCTATAAACCGAAAAGGATACTGACTAACTATATTTGCTGACTTATATAGCAACTGTTTACTACATAACCATGCACTAGGCTAAGCCATCCACATGCTGCATCTCACTCCAAATGTATGAGATAGGAGGCATCACTGTCATCATCCACATTTTACAAGTGAGAAATGAGAATAAAAAGTTGAGTCTACTGCCTAACACACACGGCCAACAACATATGTCAGGAAAGAGTGATTTGAACCCAGGCATTTTGATGCCAGAGGGTAGGCACACAGATAGTCTCTTGTGTTGTTCCCTATTGTTGTGTGACATTCAAGGAGTAAACAGGCAGTAAGAAGACAAAGTCTTGGCTCAAGGAAATCAGAGGATGCTCACAGAACATCTCGATGAGGCTGAGGGCTAGGCCATGGCTTGCCAAGGGAATTAGAGGCAGAGAGGCAGAGAGGCTGAGGCAGACCCAGTGTTCCAAGACAGAGACCAGAGACTCTCCAAGCACATGGAGGTCAGAGGACCCAAGCAGTCATGCATGCCTGAAACATGGGGCCAGGAAGTGGCTGGGACTTGTTGAGAGACGATTATGAACCAATAGGCAGGTTCAAAACCATGAAGATCTAACCCTGTTTTCTGACTTCTACTATGATCCACATCTCCAAAAGTATCAAGACACTCCTCACTGTGGAAAGCGAAATCAACATCTTAGTATGTCTGGAGACAGATCAAGGGAAACCACTGAAGAGAAATTGTAGAATAAGGTAATCCTGAGTCTGCACTAGTACTCCGGGATATCATAGCTCTGTACGAGCAAAAGACCACGCGATACCCAAGCCTTGCCCAAGGCTGAGAAGCTACCGCCTACTCTCCTGAGTCATGGGGGAGCTATTCCAAGGTTATATAATTCTACTGAAAAAGCCCCATGCAAGCTTGTCTTTGAATGTGCCTTCTTGAGCTCGGGGATCTACAGTTTGAGTTTGGGGAGAAACCGCCTGTTTCTAAAGATAATGTTCAGTCTAGCTCTGGGCCAGTATGTCTGAAGGACACTGGGGAGCCAAAAGGTCAAGGCAGGAAATGTCAAGTAGGAAACGCCCTGGAAAGTTCTTGGAGCCATGCTCTCTCTTTTTTGTGATATTAAGCCTATGGCTATTTCCCGTTCTTTCTTCATTGTGCTCTGTTTGGTCCCAGGAACACGCCTTTTGGAGGCAGACTGGGCCGGCAAACCCAGTCCTCACAATGGCCCCCCTCTGTGTAAAACACCCGAACCCCGTGAGAGTTCAGTAAGATTCTGGAAGGCTCTGCTCCCTGTCAATTAAAACACGTTGAGGAAACCAAAGAGTACAAAAAAAAAAAAAAAAAAAAAAAAAAGGTCATGATTCATCCTCATCCCTTTGTTCATAATTCTTCTAATTTTTATGACTTTCTTTTCTCATTCCAGAAGCAAAATGTGTGAATATTTGGAAAATACAGAAAGATAGAAAAGAAGCAAATACGAAGTACCCATGATCACTTAACGCCTTTTACAATTCAGCGTAACTCTCTTCAGTTATTGTTATTTAACTATAAAATATATTCATTTTCTTTTGTCTTATAGAAAGACATATTTTTATAAAAGGCATACTTAGGTATACACATACATAAGAATACATACAAATGTGCTGTTGCAAAAAAAGTATATGACATAAAGTAGACCTTATTGTGCATATGGTACCTATGGAATCTATTTCCCATTTTTCTAATGCGTTTTCTATTTTGTGAGTCCTTTATATATTAAGAGGTCTAATCCTTTGTTAGTTATGTAAGTTGCAACAGTTTGCCAAATTTTAGTCTCTCATTGGTTAATCCTGTTTGCATGTAAATGTTTGTGATTTTTTTGTAGTTAAATGCCTTATATTTTCCTTTATGTTTAATACCATTGAAACTGTCATTAGAAAACTCTCATCCATCCAAAGATAGAGAAAGAATCACCTGTCCGTATTAAACTTTTATGGTTTCCTTTTCTGAAGTGTATCATTAATCCCCCTGGAATTTATGCTGGTAAAAATGGTGAAGAAAAGATCTAGCTTTGTATTTTTCCAAAAAGATGAGCCAGTTACTTCAATATCATGGGTTTTTATTTTATTTTAGCAAATCTATCCCATTTTCACAGAATTAAAATGTCAGCTTTATTATATAATAATTTTTAATACATTCACAATCCATTTCTGGGCTTCACATGCTGCCTCATCCATCAGTCCATCTGTACCCACACTCTTTCTCAGTATTTTAGTGTATACCTTTTAAGTATCAGGGAAAGAACTGCTTCATTACTCATTTTTTAGTTATTTCTGAGCGTTTATATTCCCGACTTAAGAATCATGTTGGAAATTACAAGTAAAATTCCCCCAAGGTCCTTCTGAAAATGATGGAATCAGAACTGGAGGCAGATAAAGCTTTGGGACTCTGTTCTTTCTCTCTCTCTCTCTCTCTCTCTCTCTCTCATTTCTTCACTATGGGCTTCCCACATCCCTTCTTGCTTTAGCAACAACTCCTTGGGGCTGTCCTAGTCTCATTACGTCTTTGTTCTCTCATTGCAGATCCTATTGTCAACTGGTCCACTTACTTAGCATTTCTCAGTTGCCTTTTCTAAATGTTCAGCCTACCCACTTGTATCAGGCCATAGGTCACTGGTCAGTGGCTGAATCACCTCCCTTTGGACCAGCTGCCTTCCCCAGTTCTGATTAGCCAGGGGCAAGGGGTGGGAGAGCAGAGAGTCATGTGATAAACACAGCTATCTAAGTATCAGGGCTAAGGGCAAGGTAGATTTTCTTTGACAGGAATGCATACACAGAAGCAGAATAAGAAGTATAAAACTTCTGTGTTTTCTGTGTGACTCCAAATCTTAAGTAGATAAATTTTAAATTATATCTATATGTATTTATAGTAGCATATTTGAAGTCCTCATAACCAGCTAGGCACAGTGCTAAGTGCTTCTTAACCATTATGTTACTTATTATATAATACATATATATATATATATATATATATATAAGATATATATAAAAATATAAAATATATATACTTTAAATATATAAAATATATTTTAAAATGGAAAATAGAAAAAAAATATAAAAATATATAACCATTATGTTATTTATTATATATTAAAGCTGGCATTTTAATTCTGTGAAAATAGGACAGATTTGCTAACCTTGTTCTCAGTTACAAGGTAAATATTGTCCTCCCAATTTTATCACTGGGAGAGCTGAGACCCAGAAAAATTAAAAAAAAAAAAAACACAAAAAGCAAAAAATCAAAAAACTTACTCAAATTCACAAGGTTAAGGTCAAAACCAAAAATTGAACCGAACTCACTTTGTCTCCAAAAGCTAGACTTTTCAATGGTACACTCCTGTGATTTCAAAAGGAATGCAGGGAACTGCATGAATATTAATGGAGTTCACCAGTTAATACATATGGTCAACAGGATTATGAATGATGGGATTTTCACAGAAAAGATTCCAGTGGGGTCTAAACAGGTTCCAGAATCTGACCTGCAATATTTATTATTTTTATTTTTTTTTAAGATTTTATTTATTTTGGGGGGGAGGGGCAGAAGGCGATGGACAAGCAGACTCCCCACCGAGCAGGGAGCCCAACACAGGGCTCAATCCCAGGACTTCAAGATCATGACCTGAGCTGAAATCGAGAGGCAATGCCCAACCAACGGAGGCACCTAGGTGCCCCGTGAATCATCAGTTTCTTATTGGAAAGCAGTCAAAGGCAAGCTATGGGCAAAGACTGCAAACAGCCTAACATGTCAAGATAAAAATTTTTGATTTGTGTAAGCAACCAACCAGCGGTCACTGAGAGCTGATAAGCAGGGAGATGACATAACAGAAGTGATGTTTTGGATGTTGGGAAAAATAGAATTATTGGGACAGAACGTGCAGATCGGTGGCTCTTAGGAAGCCCTGGATAAAGAATGATAAAGGATACATGAAATTGACATGGAACACAAAGAAATGATTCTGAAGAATTAGAAGCCTCCACTTCCAGCTCTAACATAGAGAGAGCCTGAAATGTTGTCACTCCCATCCTTACAACAAGACAAAAAAGCTGGACCAACTGAAAATTAGCGCCTCTTCAGGGACTTTTCAGAGAGTTGAGGTCACAGAGCAAACCTTAAAATCTGGAGAGATAGTGGGAGGCCTGGGTGGCTCAGTGGGTTAAAGCCTCTGCCTTCGGCTCGGGTCATGATCCCAGGGTCCTGGGATCGAGCCCCGCATCGGGCTCTCAGCTCAGCAGGGAGCCTGCTTCCCTTCCTCTCTCTCTGCCTGTCTCTCTGCCTACTTGTGATCTCTGCCTGTCAAATAAATAAATAAAATCTTAAAAAAATCTGGAGAGAGAGATGCTGAGAGTCACAGCCCAGATCTGTTACCTGGAGCAGAAGCTCCTGGAGTCATTAAGTAGCAGGAATGTTCACATTTGAGGAAATGCTGAAGGCAGAGAATAGCCTAGCCTGAGAGTGAGAAAAATCCTGGGAATCTTCGGGAGGTGGACATACTTTCATAGCTTTTACCTCTAGGAACCCCATCATGTTGTCAGGATAAAGAGGTAAAAAATACCCTCTCATGGCCCAGACAGGCAGAGGGAAGGAGTATTGTGGAATAAGCCTGAGCAGTCTCTGTAACATCCTCATTTTCAGGGAAAGGACTTTCCAGAGCCTTATCCTACCTGGGGGGTGGGCACTTCTGTGACTGTAGCCCCCTATACACTTTCTGTCTCACCTAAAGGAGCGGGGAGGAGAAAGGAAGCTAAGAAACACCAGCCCGGGGCACTGAAGGTCACAGCACAGGGACACAGGCACATGAAAAGAATGGGATTAAATCACAAGGTCATAGAACACCTTCCTTTCCACACTGTGACACCATACCAATGGGTCTCTATTATGATAACACTAGATCACAGCTGAAAGAACTGCAAGATACATGCTCTCTCTAAGGAATTCCTAAAAGAGCCCAAAGTCAACAGGGGAGACAAAAACAAGGATGCCTGAGGTCATCAAAACCTTTAGCAACTATAGCTACAAAACCGTGAGGCATAATTCAGTATCTAGCTGGATGAACAGCCTATGTACCTATGATCTCTTTACAGCATGTCTGGCTTTCAGCAGAAAATTACCAAGCATGTCAAAAATCAAGAGAAAAAAAAAAACAACACAATGTAAAGACACAACACAAGCATCAGAACCATACTAAGATACAGAAGCATATTTGGAACAATCCGACGGAGAAGTTAAAATCACCGAGATTCATTATTAATATTAATATGCTTTAAAAAGGAGAGGTAAGAACACAGAGACGGAAAAACTAAGAATCAAAAGGAAATGCTGGACTTCAAAAACACTCTAACGGAATGAAGAATGGCTCTCATGGGCTCCTCGGGAGACTGGACACTGGGCAGCCTAGGAAAGAATCAGTAAGGATGAAGATATTTCATTGAACATCCTAAACTGAAATGCAAAGAAAAAAAAATGAGTGAAAAGGAAAAAAAAAAAAAAAGAACAGAATATCCAAGAACTGTGGTACAGTTTCAAAAGGTATAAGATACATGTAATTGGAATACCAAAAGGAGGGAAAAAAATAGAGCAGAAAAACATCTGAAGTAATAATGGCCATAACTTTTTTCCAAAAATTGACAGTCACCAATCCCAGATCCAAGAAGTTCAGAGAACACCAAGGAAGGTAAGTGCCCAAAACTGACATCTACGCTTGTCATATTCAAACTGCAGAAGACCAAAGCCAAATTGAAAATCTTGAAGCAGCTTGGAAGAGGGGGAATTTTTCTAATAGGGAAACAAGGATAAGAATTACAGTGGATTTGTCTCCAGAAACCTCACAAATCAACATCTCAGCTTCCATCTCAGAAACTAGAGAAAAGAGAGCTATTTAGAACTAAAACAAACAGAAGGAGAGAAACAGTAAAAATTAGATCAATCATCAGTAAAATTGGAAACAAGAAAACAATAAAGAAAATCAACAAAAGTCAAAACTGGTTCTTTGAGGAGATCCATAAAACTGATAAACCTCAGGGCACTGGGGTGGCTCAGTTGGTTAAGCATCTGCCTTTGGTTCAGGTCATGATCTCGGGATTGAGCCTCTCATTGGCGGGCTCCCTGCTCAGTGGGCAGTCTGCTTCTCCCTCTGCCCCTCTTGGCTGCTTGTGCTTTTTCTCAAATAAATAAATCAAATCTTTAAAAAAATTGATAAAACTCTAACCATGCTAACCAAGAATAAAAGAAAAAAGACACAATGTACCAATATCAGAAGTGAAAAAGGAGCACTACTACTGATCCCACGGACCAAAAACAAAAACAAAAACAAAACAAAACAAAAGGTAAGGGATGAGCCTACTGAATTTAGAGAATGACCTGACCCATTAAATGAAGGACAGATAAGATCCAGTGCAAATGACAGGGTGGTCATTTTATTAACGGAGGGGAGAATGAGGTAGGTTTTAGAAGAATGTGTCACATCTCAGGAGACTCGGTAAGTGCCGTGGAACCACCCGTAGAGGGATGCAGGGAAGAGAAGGTGAACAAACCAGGGTCAGGACTGGGGAAACCAACCAGCTGTGGGGCTGGCCCCCACCCCACACACAGGAAAGTGCCTAGTGCTTCATAATTGCTCAAGAACAGGTCTTTTTCCAGATTACCTCAAACAAACATGCAATTCATGTAAAAACAATATACTTGCTGTCCATGTGGCTTTTTAAAGAAAGACTTCTAGGAAATTCCCTCCTGCCCCGAAACAAAAGACTGAGCTGAGGACCCTCCTGTATAGAAATTCTAAAGTGAGAGTCAAGTGTCACCAGTGAAATCTAACTTCTGTATCCAAGGGAGTGCCTTGTGAAGATAGGCCATAGCTACCGGAGCATGTCAAGAATGATAAACCTCAGTGTAGACAGGAGACGTCACCATGGTCGCAGCTGACCAGAGGGCCACTGACCAGAGAGCCAACTACTGCCCAGAGGACAGGAGGACAGTCTAAGCCCCCAGCAGGAGTTGGAAGAGTCAGGTGGCATGCTCGTGTTCTAGGATACTTAGGACAAGGCTGCATGAGGGAACAGAGGGTATGGAAAGGAAGGCAGAAAATCCCAGTGGTATAGACGAGGTCAACAGTAACATGAGTAGAGGAAGACTCTCACACACCACTTCACGTCTACAACAAAAAGTGTGTTTCAGACCCCAGCTTCAAGTCATTTCATCATTATTATATTATCAGAGCAATTACTTAATATAGGTCAGAGCAATTGTTTAATATAGCTAATGACGTCATGCAACTCTTAAGTGACAGAACGGGTACTGGAATTAAAATTCTGTCTCCATCACCATATGGACTCCCTACTATTAATTCATTGTGCTCGATCACCTCTGTGAGCTGCTGGGTCTCTTTGGTACCACGGTCCTTCAGCCAATAAGCTGGAACTTACACGGATTCCTGATCATTCATGACCAAGCACGTATTCATTTCTCTAGAACTTATTCCCAAAGTGAGCATCACGAGAATGATGATGTCAACAATTAGCAGTTGTTGGGAAGATGATGCTTGAGTCACTGGGCTAACGGTCAGAGTACTTTTCAAAATCTAACAGGCTACCCACATATTTGGGTGAAAGATTTTGTGAAGTTGTGTATGTTGGGGGCATCTGAAGCACATGGATACACAATGGAATATTATTTAGTCATAAAATTATTTAGTCATTAAAAAAGAAGGCAACCCTGCCATTTGTGGCAACATGGTTGGCCCTTGCCTTGAGGGCGTGATGCTAAGTCAGACAGAGAAAGGCAAATACTGTATGAGCTCATTTACAGGTGGAATCTAAAAATAAATAAGTAAATAAATAGCTCGTAGATACAGAGAACAGATTGGCGGTTTACCAGGTGGGGGTGGGGAATGGGCAAGATGGGTGAAAACGCTCCAAAGGTACAAACTTCCAGTTATAAGATAAAGAAATCCTAAAAAAATAAAATAAATATATAGAATAACAAAAGCCATAAATATCAGTGAAGTCTCCATAGGAGAAAATTTAGAGTGAAAAATACAAATATAGAGGAAAGCATAAAGAAGCAAGGAAGTCACCTGCAGTTAGTAGGAAAATCTACAGCATACATTGTCATAGACTCCAAGGGCAACAAAGTCCCAAGAGACCATGAAAAGTCGATGTTGCTAAATGGCCCAGAAAGTTCAATGAAACTAAAGTAACTGGAAGTGACTAGGAGGAGACCACTGGTCATCATGATGAGAGAATTATTGGGGAAATTGTTGGCAAGGATCTCACATTGAGCATGTCAAGGTTGGCTTGACCCAATGGCACGTGTGATCCAAAGCTTGAGGCAGAGAACACGCTCTCTGCTTTAGGATCTAGGCAGTAAAAGAAGAAAGAGCAGTAGCTAAGGGGAGTAGCAATTTTCTTTATAGCTGATGGGAACTGTGCAGAAAAAGAGTGGAGATGTGATAGAGCACAGCTTCCAGGTGCTGAGCGTGAATGGGATCAGGAGCATGGCTATGGGGGTGAGACAGTCCCCTAGATCCAGAGCCATGTGAAGACGCAGAATGGGGTGGATGGAGTTACAGAGATGGTTTCTCTTGTTAGATGAAACTTCAAGTCAGATTTTTCCATTGTGTGCATATTTCAGGAGTATCCTGAATTCCAGAGATATCAAACCCAAATACCAATCAGGGCCAGGGATGTAATAGCATGTGTAATTATTCAAGATAGGCCATTATTTAAAAATCTTGGGCTTCCACAAAGCACCGTGCTCTCTCACATGATTCCTGAAGCATGAGATGTTCTTAGTCCATCTCTCATTTTCTCAGTTTTGAAAGAGACATGGTCAGAAAGAAGTACTTCCCTTTTAGCAAGAAAAGCAATAGTCCACGTGCTGACCAATGCAACCGATGGCTTGGTGTCTGGATCAAGGAGAAAATATGGAGCAGTAACTCTGAGTGGACCTGGGGAGTATGTGGTAAAGGGAATGGTCACTGCTCTGTTCCTACTCACTGCTGTCATATGTCCAGAGGGGGACGGGTTGGGGGGGGTATAGTCAGGAACTGTCACATCTCCTGACATTTTAAGAAAAGCCAGAAAACTAGATGTTTATGTGAAATATTCTGATTGTTGTATCTTGACCCAGTTGGAAAACAAAACAAGACTGAGGAGGCCATCTGGGGACCAGATCTGACCACGCACCAAATCTGCATCCTCTGTTGTACACGTCCAATTCAACCTGTCACAAACCTGGGAGACAGCTTTTGATACCCGAGAGTCAGTTACTTGTGGTTTCCTTTGGTTGCACTGATTAAAGGGAAGGGAAAATGAAATCTTTCAAAGCCAAGCGATCGGGATTAACGGTTTACCAGGACAACGGATAATGAGAAAACAGAGCAAGAGGCTTAGAGTAAACAGGTTCTACAACAGTTGAACTGTTGTTCATCTGATTTTTGATAGCAGGAGGCATTCTGGCGGCCCTGAAGTCACACTGAGTGTGGGCTCGCTTTACTTACCGTGATGAATCTACACATACTGGTAATCCAACGACGGGGTATGAATTCCAGTGAAATGCTATGTAGACATTAGAGACATATGGACTTAGAAAAATACTTATTTATTTTTAATAAGTTTTTAGTAAACTTTTTAAGTTTATAAATTTAAATGAATTTAAATTTATTTAAAAATTTAAAAAATTGGGTGCCTGGGTGGCTCAGTGGGTTAAGCCACTGCCTTCGGCTCAGGTCATGATCTCAGGGTCCTGGGATCGAGTCCCGCATCGGGCTCTCTGCTCAGCAGGGAGCCTGCTTCCCTCTCTCTCTCTCTCTCTGCCTGCCTCTCTGTCTACTGTGATCGCTCTCTGTCAAATAAATAAATAAAATCTAAAAAAAAAATTTCTTAAAAAAAAAATTTAAAAAATTATAAATTTAAATGTACAAATTTTTATAAATTTGGGATTTTCTCACTTTGTATTGGTGATGGTTCCAAACAATATTATCAGATTTTCAAGCTTTAAAACAGATTAAAAGTATTGTATACTGCATGATTCCATGGCTTCATAAATTATTTTTATTACTTTTTTTTTTCATTTTCTAAAACAGAAGCTTTTTACCTAAAGCGGCGTTGTTTAAGTTCTGGAATAACAGAAATTAACACAATAGGAGGGCTGGGCCTCTGGCTGACGGCATGTTAGGAGATTTGGGGTTGTTTCCTGATGACATACATGCCAAGGGAGCCAAGAAATATCTCCATGTATGCTTATTTTAGAAATTTCGCAAAGATGTTCCAAAATCCCAGATGGTAATCCTTGCCCAGATCACCCCTCTTCAGTTCCTTCTCCCTTCCCTTTGTGGTGGAGACTGTGGGTTGTCTCCTCATAGCCATTCCTTCTAGAACAGTAGAATTTTAGCTGGGTACCAGGTTCCTCAGAAGAAAGCAAAATTTCCGGTCTTCCCTGCCAGCAAGGTATAATATGTGATTCAGTGTGGGTCCATGTATGTGATAGAAGAAGATCACTTTCAGGAATCTTCCTCTAGGAATGTTTGTCTTCTTCCTCTGCTTAGTCTTTTCCTACCAATTACCTCTTAGCACGTAGATGCTGCCATCTTGGATCACAAGGATGAGTGCTCCATCCCAGGGATGACAAAATGTGATCTGGAATAGGAGATCCAAGGATATTTTGTCACAGAGCTTCCTACCTCTCAAGCCTAAAGGATCACAGATGAATTCCATCTTAAGTAACACACCTTGCTACCCAACACTATTACCAGAATCATCGAAAAGTCTGTGTTGGGATGAGACACCCAAGACATCACAACTCAGCCTTCACTCTTTGTCTTAAGAGGTCTAATCTCACCCTTTAGTGTTTTAAACAACCCACAACCAGACTCCTCAACACCCCCAATTAGGAGGCTAAATTGATAGGCTGGATAAGCCAGAACATCTATTCTTTGCCTTTTCCAACAAAAGTGCACTTAACCAAAAGCAACAAGGCAACTGGAAACCTGGCAAGAAAATTCCACAAGCCCGCACGCTTTCTTTTTTTTTTTTAATTGGCTTTTCTTACTACATTATTCTTTCAGGTAAATATTAAAATCATCATATTAACTATCCCCATAAACCATGTTGAATTTTTGGGCAATTCATTAAATTTACTTTCATTCAAAGAGAATCTATCACTTTTTTTTTTTTTTTTTTTTTTTTTTACAGTAAACCTTTTCTTCCAGGGGAATGTTTCCAACTAGTCAATCAAGTTTTCTTCTCTTTCTGTAGTTACAGAACCTACACATTTCTTGTTAGGTTAATTCCTGGATCTTTTTTTTTTTTTTTTATAAATTATGTTTCTATTGAACTGCCAATTTATTATTTGGTATTTTTATCTCAATATATCATAAAACTAAACAAACATTTGACAGAAAAAAAACAAGATTGGATTATAAACTAATAAATGTTAAAAAAAATCATTGCTACTACCAGAAGTGATGCATCAGATGCAGTCTGATGGTTCTGGTGATTTTGCACATGATGAAATTTAAAAATAGGAATGCTTTTTTTTTTTTTTTTTTTTTTTTAGATTTTATTTATTTATTTGAGAGAGAGGCAGTGAGAGAGCATGAGTGAGGAGAAGGTCAGAGGGAGAAGCAGACTCCCCGTGGAGCTGGGAGCCTGATGCGGGACTCGATCCCGGGTCTCCAGGATCATGACCTGAGCCGAAGGCAGTCGTCCAACCAACTGAGCCACCCAGGCGTCCCAGGAATGCTTTATTTTAAATGGAGTGACAGCATACCTTCAAATCCATTTTTTGAAGGCTTTGTCTCATTTTGACAGTTCACCCCTTTATATCCATTCCTGATCTGAAAACACGGACATTTCTATTCCTGTGTTACAAAATTGGAAGACTCACGTGTTTTTAAAAAAATGCTCATGATTACTGAGTTCATCTCTCTGCTTTTATGCACTGTGAAGCTGACCAAGAAAGATAACGTGCTTTGGCCAAGATCACTCAGTTATTCTTTTTTTAATGAGGGCATCAACAGGTACCCAAAGACTAGGAAGAGAAGTGGTTTATTGCCCAATAAACAGGGGTTTGAATCTTGGACTGCCCAGATCCAAACTGAGTAACTATAGCCTCTCTGCCTCTTAGTAGCCTGTTCTGCCAGAACTTTGCTCCGTAACATCAAACTATTGTGGGGCTGTCCTGAAAATTACATAGCAAATTGCATTAAACACACTTAGCTCATGGCCCAGCACAGGACACTGTCTGCGATCTGCCCCATCCCCATCTGGGGGTAGGAGGGCTTCTGCCAACAGATGCAGAAAGGAGTTCTGCACAAAACAGAAGTGATTACATGATTCCAAAAGCCACAGGGAAAATTGAGAAAATAACTTTCATTCAAAGAATCACTGGAAATAAGATAATGAGGTTGCCCTAAATATGGCAAGAAGATACTTGAACTTGAAACCCTCCAGATAATTAATGGCAGATATACTGGCATTGTTGGGAAGTTCCCAAGTCTAAAGCGTGTTTTCAACAAAGGCATCACAGAGAGCCTCTGATATGGGTCGTTGGATGGGCTGGATTTAAAGCCACTTTCAAAGACAGTCACATGTTTTGTCTCCTTACCTTTTCAGGGCCATCAATCACTGGAGACTATACACAATAGATATGACTTTTATGGAAGGAGAGCCCAGTAGCCAGTTAGGGTTTTCTCCACACGAGGCCCCACACGGGGAAAGTCTGTTCCATGAACCTTGGGTTTTATCCCTGGTGTTCAGTCCCAGAAGGACACAGAAGAGTAAGCCACAAAGGATGAAGCTTAGTGTCCAAAAGGAGGCAGTGACAGAGACACACGCCAGGTCCAGAAAATCACAGCATCCGGCCGACTCTTAAATAATCAATTCCGACAATCACAGATGGAGCAGAATTTATACACAGGAAACGTCAGTCAGAGAATGTCTCTGCATAGTATCAGGAAGGCCCACTTTTCTAACCCAGGAGCTCCTAGCGTCACTTGTCAGAAGAGGCTGATTAGGCTTAAACGTTTGTTGTTTGTCTCTGGGATGACTTCCCTTCTCTCTGTGCTGTGTTCGGGTCTGGTTACGCCTGGAGTCATCTCATGTCGCTGGTTTATCTAGACACGAAAAGGAATGTGCTACCTCAAGCCACCCTTCCCAGAGCCGTTCTCGGAGAAATATCCCGTTGTATCCGACATGAAGTCCGGAGATAAATAACCATCCTAGTAAGCATGGGTTTGGAGCTCATTCAATGGAGACTATCCCAGTACTGGACAGAAGGAACTAGCTAAGGAGCGACACTGGTGAAATGCGGCTTCACCCCAGCAAAACAAAATGACGTATGTTGTAAAAAATATATATATAATAATAATAATAATAATATTTTGATTTCTTCCCACCTTCTGTATTTTCTTTCTCATAGAATTTTGACTTGTACTTTATTGAAGAATAAATAAATAAATAAATAAATACATCCTGTAGCATTTTACGTAAAACTCTACGGGATGTGTTCTTCTGGAAAATTCCCTCTTCATCTGAAAAACAGCTCTGTAGCCATATAAATCCCCATGCACGCATCCAATATAGTAAGTATAAGATTGCTAGGAAATCGGGGACACCTGGATGGCTCAGTGGGTTAAGCCTCTGCCTTCGGCTCAGGTCATGGTCTCAGGGTCCTGGGATCGAGCCCCTCATCGGGCTCTCTGCTCAGCCAGGAGCCTGTTTCCTCCTCTCTCTCTGCCTGCCTCTCTGCCTCCTTGTGATCTCTCTCTGTCTGTTAAATAAATAAATAAAATCTTAAAAAAAAAAAAAGATTGCTAGGAAATCATATGGGAAAAGGCTGACATCTAACTAAACAAAAAGCTAACATTTCCAAGTGTCCAAAATGCCACAAGACAACTTAAAAGTAAAATACAAGCTGGGACAAAATCAAGGTAAATATCCTCAGTAAATGTGCATCTATTAAAACACAAGTATTTCCCCCAAAGCAAAGGCACAAAAAAATTTACAAATGAAGACATAGGAGTGGCCGTTGAGCCCAGCAACACTGTTCACACTCAATCCAATAATGGACAGCGAGGCAGGAATGAAGACAGACAATTAAAAATGAAAAACATATTGTTAGATCTCATTCACCAAATTGATACAGGCTTTAATGTTTGGCAATTATCACTTGCTGGCAAGAATGTGGAGAAATGGGGGGTGCCCTGTCTTTCTGGTGGGAGCAGAAAGTTTCATGACTAACGTGAACAGCATTTTGTCAGTAGCTTGTAAAATTGAAATGCACAAACCTCATCACCCAGAGATTCCACCTAGGGTAATTATCCTCGAGGAATATTTGTTCACAAACATGGAGAGCATGGCTTGGACCCGCCATACCCTACAAACACGAAAGGATATTATACAGCAGTTATAAGGCTTTCATTAATCTTGTCCCCAAGTGGAACATGATACAGCAATGGAAAGAAACCCTTAAAAATATGTATTTCTCTCTTTAACATATATAATGGAAAGAGCTAGAAAAAAAAGGATATTGTTGAGTAAAGCAGCATTATGGAATAGGAGTATGGTATTTTACCATTTATATAAATTTAGTACCTACACATGGGTAACATACTACTTAGCATTCATGGTGACTATAGTTATAAGATGTACTTCAGCTCTACTGTAGTGTTTCATTTCTTCTATTAAAGACAGAAAATATGTTACAAAATGTTAATCATCATTATTTCTAGGCACGGAGGTTTTTAAAGATTTAAAAAATTTATTCATTTATTTCTTACTTACTTATTTACTTATTTATAAGAGAGAGAGTGTGTGTCAGCAGTACTAGCAGAGGGAGAGGGAGAGAGAGACCCTTAAGCAGACTCATGCTGAGCAAGAAGCCCGAGGTGGAACTCTATCCCACAACTCTGAGATCGTGACCTGAGCAAGATCAAGTCAGATGCCTAATCACTGAGCCAACCAGGTGCCCCGCAAAGATGGTTTTTATCATTTTTTAAAAAATTTTAGGAAAGTGAAAGAAAATCTGATTTTAAAAAGTCAAGGAAGACTTTTTAAGTCATTGATCAAGGATTTAAATAGGTAATCTGCAGAAAAGGGGTACAAGTAAAAATATATTCAATATCACCATTAGCCAAAGGATTGCAAATTAAACCCACAGTTTGTTGGCACAGATTTTTGACGAAGTGTGGGGTGTGTGGTGGGCCTCCTGCCCCAGAAAGCCTGGGGTAGGTGGGATAAGGCTCCTTTCCTACAATCCCCATTTCCCCAACCTTGACTTTGGGGGAGCCAGATGCAGTGGGTTAAAGGAGGAGGATGGAAGGAATGAGAGACATAGAACAGAATTCGCCCTTTCCCTCTGCTGGTCCCAAGGGCCTCAAGTCAGGTCTGATATCAGGGAGATGAAAAGTGTTGAATTACATAAGAAGTTTCAAATTTGCCATTAGGCCTTTCCTCCATGTGAACATGTGAGTTTAAGAACCTCAACGAGAATATTCTTACCACTGAATTGGACAGATTCAAGATGGCATCATGAGGCTTGGCTATAGATCTGATTCCATACGGTTGAAGTCAAGGATGGAAAAATGGAAACAAAACACCATCCACCAACAATCCAGATATGCCAAAGACCAGAAACTTCAAAGACGAGTCAATTTTGAGAGAGTAACCATCTGTCTGGCTCGCCCAGGCCAGCCCCTCATGTTGCTTGTGTTTCCAGAGTAATTATTGACAACACTCCCTTTATTCTAGGAAGGAGCTTGGGCAATGACAAGACTCCTGAAGATTGAGACACTTGCCCAAGACACAAGCCCAATCTGCCAAACAGGGGCTGCACTGGAAATCAAACCGGGTCTGCCTGACTCCAAACTCTGCGTTCTTTCACTGCTACTAAATATTGCCAATCTGGACCAGTAGCCTGAACAATAAAGTTTCACAAATGAAGTTTTAAGAAAAACGAATTATAGCAATTACTTTCAAGACCGTATCCTACTTTTTACTTAAGCCAATAATTGTTGCCACATAGGAGCCCCGGAGGATTGGTCTTAATGAATAAATAAGTAAGATATGCATGCGACAGAAGCATCTGGTTCTAAAGAGATTGAAATATGTATTTTCTTAAGTATATCAAACATCTAGGGTTAGCATTTTCCATTTGCCTACATGTTTTCCCCATTAGCCCAACAAAGGCAAACGTCTGCGTTTGAATGGTCATGAATTTCAAATCAGTGGAGTTCAGATTAAATTGTTTTTATGCGTATTAATAAAACTAATGAAATGGGATCAGTATTCACAAAAGCTTAAAATATAAAGCAATAATTTTAATACCATGTAAAACAGCATAAGCTACGTAAAAATTATATATCGCTTCCTTTAAAATATCAAATTACAAAATTGTGGCCCTTTTTAAAGAGAGGGAAACTTGAGTGCATATTTGCAAAGAATTCATCCTTAGGGACATATCTTGAAATATTAAAAATATCTGAAAACCACATACACCTTATTGTGTGAGCTGCATTTATACACACTTATATGTGAATGTCTTCTGATTTATTTAATCTCACAATTTATTTGAAAATATGTTATTGTTTTCTCTTAGGTTGAAAAGGAGTAGTTCCCAAACTAGGAGGCAATTTTTCAATTTCTGTGTCTCCTAAGCCATGTCTTGGAGGGAAACTTCCAAGAGCTCTGTACAGAGATGGGACGGTAGAGAGAAGTCCTGTTTGCCCCCCTCTCTATCTCTCATCAGCTGTGTGACCTTGAACAAACTAGTTAACCTCTCTGAGCCACAATTTTCTCTCATGTAAAATTGGAATGTTACTATTTTTTTTAAAAAAATTTAATTATTATGTTCAATTAGCCAGCATACAGTACATCATTACTTTTTGATGTAGTGTTCAATAATTCATTAGTTGCATACAGTACCCAGTGCTCATCACCACACGTGCCCCTTTTAGTACCCATCACCTGGTTACCCCATTCCCCCATCCCCCAGAATGTTACTATTTTCAATTAGGTTGAAAATTTGCCTTAAGCTAATGTGTGTATAGCAATACCTTCCAAAGTACCTTTAGAAACAAGAACCTTCACTTGTCAAAGGACCATACAAATTCGGTTATTATTGCTGTTGGGATAAGTTTCTTCCAGAAAACACTGGCCTTAAGCGGCAAAGAACACTTCCTAACATGGGGCTCTGAGAATTCTGAAAGCAAAGAGGGGAGGACAGGCTAGCAGAGGTGGGAGGCAGAATTAGAAGGCCCCGCGGAGGAATGAATCAACTCTCAACAGATTCCCTGCTTTTCAAAATGTGCACGTGTTGGGGCAGATAAATCCTCAGGAAAGCTCACAGTCTGACAAGTTCAACCACAGTTGCCAATCTCGGCAGAAATGCTCACCAAGCCCTGTTGAGCGTGGGGAAGGAACTCCCGCCTTGGCCCAGACTCTCCCTGTTCTGCAACTGATCTTCCTCCAGCCCTTTAATGAAGGCTGACACTTGGCAGAGGTGGGGAGCAGAGGCACATGTTCTTAATGAGCTCTCATTCCTAAGAGGCTTTGGCATCGCAGGAGCATACCTCCTGCCATGTGCTTCCTCCAGTTATCTGCCCCCCACTCTCAGGGTGTGGGGGGCTGCAGATAGCTATGGGCAGAGAGGCCACGTCAGGTCACATCTGGCTGGAGACCCTGGGCGTCAGCACTTGTTGCCAGGGTTCAGACGGAGGGGAGAACCGGAGATCTTCAGTGTAGACTCTGGGGATCCTTGGCAGAGTAAGCCCCCCTGTGTCTTCTGCAGGGGACATGCTGGCTGGACAGGCAAGAAAAGACTTGTGATGGGCAGCAAGTCACATGGGACGTCCAGTCTTCTGTGTCAAACCCTAACCATCATCTAACTTGCTCAAGAAGAGAACATTACCTGGCCCCCCAAAGTCTCGAACAATGGCTTTCTGCATAGCTACCGCCTGGAAGCTTACATGGCCTGATAGGCTTGTGAACTCATTCATTTGAGCTGAAGACAGCGCTTGCTACCATCAGATCATTCTCCCCAACTTGTGAGGGCTGTGGCGGGCGTCAGGGTTGGAATCCGTTCCTGCCTTTGCGGAACCTGGGTTCTACTGGGAGGAGGCAGATGAACCGAACCATCCCACCCACAAGATCTTCAGGGAGCATGCTCTGTGTTTGAGAGAAACCCGGGCTGGCGCAAGGAACGCCACTCTTGAGAGGGTAGTCAAGAAGACCCATTCAAGGTGGTAATGTCTGAGGTGAGATGATTGATAAATGAACAGGACATGGCTGTGGGGAGGGCGAAGACATGCAGGCAGGGAGACATGTGCACGGGGAGAAGGAGAAGCCTCTGGAAGTGAGGGACTGTGTGGGGAGGTGCTTTGTGAACCACAGGGGATGGGGGAGTCATTCTGAAGCATCATCATTATCTGAATCGTCCTTGTCTTGCTCCCTTCTGACTGTGTTTTCTACAGAAGGAAGCCAGCTGGGTGTGTGCTGGTAATCACCCTCCCACCCAGCCATGTACTCACTTGGGTGGCACCCTTGGCTTACCCAGCTGTGCTGACATTATGGCTGTCTTGTCCTTCCCCTTCTGACCAAGAGCTCCCTGAAAGCAGATAGTTTGCCTTTTGCTGGTGTAGCATTAATACCTGGTCAAATGATTTCCCATAAGGTAGGCAAAATATTTGCCACATACATGAATAGGGTGGTGTGGCAGAGTGGGCCTCCTTCCAGGAGGCTGAGGGAGGGAGAATGGCTTAAATTCTTTCTCTTCCCCCAGTTTTACTGACACATAGTGCAGTGCCACATAGGTGTAAGGTGCACCACGAAATGATTCATGAAGCTCTCAGTGCAAAGTTACAGGAAAAGTTATTCCCAAGGGAATCTATCAGCACAGGTAATCATGGTGGCCCTGAGATGTTCTGAATCCAGGTGTGGGTTTAAAACAAGCTCAGGATACTTTTTCAGTTACTTTTTTTTTTTTTTCCTCAGTTAGGAGGAAGGATCCATTTTCTTGACACAGGCAGTCTCTGCTAGTTATGATACAAGGTGTCACGAAATCCATGCTAAATAAAGGAAGAGGAAGAACAAAAGGAAAAAAGCTGAGAACGTGCAAGAGAAGAGAATAAAAATTGTAGCTCTTTGATGACCCCCTCCTTTCCACGATGGCCGGGCTCCGCTACCTTGATTTCATGAATGAAACGCAAGAGTAAGTCTATAATGTGGGCTGTCTCGAGGTTCGGATTTCATATGGCAGTTATCTTACCTTATTTGAAATGCCAATTGATTATTAAAAACACATTTCTTTAGCTCTGAGTACCATGTAATAGACAGGTAACTATTATACCGTTGTTAAACCCCAGTAAATACCACTTATTGGAAACACATTTCTTTCAACTCAGCAATATGATTGTGTACGTATCTATTACAGAAATCTTGAAACTCTATCAATTGGTGCCAAAAACACATCTCTTTTCTTTTGAATTCATAAGGCTGAAGATATTGTCTCCGATGGGCTCCGATCAAATCCGCAATAAGCCATCTCCGTAATAAATGATGACTGGCCCGGCCCAGGCTTGGGCAGTTTGTGTAATCACTCAGAATAATAACGGGAAACAAGAGCACTCCACACATTAAAAGCAGATTTGTTCAAAGCATGTTGGCCACTTTGCGTCTAGACTGAACTACTGCTGGCTCAAAGGTTCCGGACAAAAATTTGTAGCAGCAAAACCCTTTTCAGGGGCGAATGAATCACTCTGTGGGTTGCGTTCCTTTTTTTCTCTCCGCAATGGATTTAGCATAACATTCCTACCTTTCTGCGCTTGGGCGAAGCTCAGGACGGGGCTGCATAATTTAAGAAAAAGGAACAGAGTTGAAAGAGAGGAAAGGAGTTAAACCATGCATTAGCCTAACGTACATATGGTACTCAGATGCACAAACGGGGGCAACTAGTTAGTGCTGGGCCTTTACCCAGGTTCTGGTCCATTTACCCTTTTCCAGGAACATAATAGATACACAAAATCTAAACATGGTTCTGTGTTAACATTCGTTTTCACTAAAGGGGAGAGGCTTTCACTCTTCTGGAACTGGGTGGAGTACAAAAAAAGCTCGTTTTCTTAGAATTGTATTATTTCCTGCAAGATGTTGGTTTGGGACACAAAGAACACGACGCAGGTGGTGGTTGTGAAGCCAGGCTGGCTTTCACTTTGCCAGGGGGTGAAATACGGAAATGCTTTCCAACGGGTAAGCACACGGAAGGCCCTCCATCGCCGTTCCAGCACCAGGCCCCCTCCCCAGCCTGCCACAATCTGGCATCTAAACGGTAAACGGGATCCTTTAGAGCCCTGTCTGTCCATCACAAGGGATCAGGGCCTGTTTGTTACCTGTCATTACAGATTTTGAATCTCTGTCCTGGATATGACAATAGCCTTTGCTGAAGATGGATATAGTCCTGAGAATTGTGAGAAATGTTCTCTAGCATAAGCCACATTAATTTAATTCATAGAATAAACATAAATACTAAATAGGGCATTTCTAAAGCAGTCTATTCTTTTTAAAGAAGACTTTATTTTTTTTATTTGAGAGTGGGAGAGGGAGAGGGAGAAGGAGACTCCCTGCTGAGCAGGAGCCCAATACAGGACTCGATCCCAGGACCCTGGGATCAGGACCTTAGCTGAAGGCAGACGGTTACCTCACTGAGCTGCCCAGGGGGCCCTAAAGCAATCGATTCTTGCAAAAATAGCTACGGAGTGCATGCTAGATGACCAGCCCCCTTCAATAATCGTACCGTGCATTAACTCATTCCATCTTCACAGCAGCCCTATGGAGTTGGAGCTATTATCCTATAGATGGAAGAACAGAAAGGCAAATTAATTGGCCCCAAATCAAACAGCCAGGAAGTGGAGGAGATTTGGCAAAATCTAAGCCAAAACCCTAGGAATCCAGGACCCAAGCTCTGTATCTCCAGAGAGAAATTGTCTTTGGGACAGAATGTGGATTTGGACTACAAGTTTGTATTTGTTGGTACATTCTAGGTAATATTAAATCAGAATAATAGATTTAGGGGAGGGAGGGCTAGACCTAAATATTATTGTGACTTAATTTCCTATTTAAATATTGGAGAGGGACACCTGGGTCCTGGGATCAAGTTCCACATTGGGCTCCTTGCTCAGCAGGGATCCTGGTTCTCCCTCTGCCTCTGCCTGATGCTCCCCCTGCTTGTCCTCTTGTTCTCTCTCTCTTTCTCTCTGACAAATAAATATTTGAAACAAATTGTTTTTTTTTTTTCCCCTGCTCGTGATTATCAGTGAGTTACTTAGATCAATAATTAAATTGTTGAGTTGAAATCAGAAGCGAGTTGAGGATAAAAGGCCACATACTGCATGGTCCCTTTTATGTGAAATATCCAGAATAGGCAGATTCACGGAGACAGAAAAGCGACATTTGGGGGCTGAGAAAGGGGCTATGGGGAGCCATTGCCATGAATATGTTCTGGAATCAGATATTAGTGATAATTGCAACACAACACTGCCATTTACACAACTAGTGTAAATCTCATTGTTTATAAATAATACCTTCATTTTTTTAAAAAATTTTTTAAGGATTTATTTATTTCAGAGAGAATGCAAGTGGGGGGAGGGGCAGAGGAAGAGAGAGAGAATCTCCAGCAGACTCCCCACTGAGCAGAGATCTCAATGCAGGGCTCAATCCCACAACCCCAAGATCATGACCCAAGCCAAAACTAGGGTACGGTAGCTCAGTTGAACATCCAACTCTCTGCTTGCAATTCTCTCTCTCCCTCTGCCTCCCGCCCGCTCACATGCTCTCTCTCTAAAATAAATACATAAATCTTTTAAAAAATAGAACAGACATTTTAAAAATTAAAATAAATGAGTTAAGGGCTTCTCTATCAGGAGGCTGGTCACTACTGAAGCTACTTTGGTCAGAGGAGATATTCTGACCTTTAGCTGTTTGAGGATAAACTATCTCTAGAAAGAAAAAGAGAACTCCACCACACTGATGGCCGTGGATAATCCTTTGACTGAGAGAAACATCTAGAAATCATTCAATTCAATTCAATGTGGTAAGTAACGGGTGAGTCAGAACCACATGCAAGGCATGGTATTAGCCAGTGGCTACGAATCAGTGGTAGTTCTGATGGAGGGAGGGATAAGTTAGAAGGGATGGCAGACCCAGCTCATGGAGAGCTTGAAGCACTGCCATCAGGATGTGCCTGGGGACCCTGCTGGTGCCCTGGCTCAGAGACTGAAGAAAGACCAAGGCTACCCTCTCCAGTCACCAAAATCAGAAACTGGATTTTGTTAGAAAATCTAGATTTTTCTCCTGTTGCTTAAATGATGCTCACTAAAATCATATGACATTAATATATCACTCAGAATTACACAATGATGACGTGAAGAAGTGACACAAAGTTCATGTGTCAGGGATCCCAGCCCAAGATTCTGTGTACCCATCAAGGATGAAAACTGATCAACAAGGGCCTTGGAGAACACAGAATAGAAGGAAACTCTCTGAGCCCCATCATTTTGAATTTTTATGGAGGCTTCATTACATAGGTATGATTAATTAAATCACTGGCCACTGGTGATCGAACTTAATCTATAGATTTTCTCCCCTCCCCAGAGGTCAGGAGTTGGGGCTGAAAGTTCCAACCCTCTAATCATGGTTGGTTTCCCTGGTGACCATGTTTAGGGGATTTCCAAAAGTCACCTCATTAATATAAATGCAGCTGTGTTTGAAAGGGAGCTGTTATGAATAAGACACTTGTATCACCTTCATGGCTCTGAAGCCATTTCAGGAAGCGAGGACAGGAGACCAAACAGTATAATAGAAGATGGTCCCATTACTCTTATGGGTTAGGAAATAACAAGGGTCTGAGTCAGGGGCCAGTTTTTCAGGGTATCTCCCATGTATAGAGGAGGTGTACATGTTATTAAACTTCTGTTCATTTTTCTCTTATTTAATATTTTGTTTTTTTTGGGGGGGGGGGCATTCTCAGCCAAGAACCTGGAAGGGTAGAGGGAAAATTGTTTTTCTCCCCTACATGGTACATCAGTATCAGTGCAGCCTCTCCCCATGCCACTTTGCTAATTCTGCCACTGGCACTCATATGGAACATGGTTAAATATCCTCCCAAAGGAAGGAATTTAGCCATTTCATTACTTAACTTAAATTTCCACACCCAAGAATCAAATGGTACTGCTTAGTCAATTCTGATGTGTTTTGGGATCACACAGGTAGGAGAATCCAGAGCCAACAGATACAGCTTTGAATCCAAGTCCTAACAGTAAAGAAGTGATTTTGCCTCCCTTCACCCTGATCTTATTTTCTTCATCAGTATAAAGTAGGTGTTCAATAAACCTAAGTATAGCAGTAACTTGTGTGATATGTATGAAACCAATAGCATAGAATAAGATAATGCACTTGGGGTTGGAGTTTCATTTCTGCCATCTACTACCTGTATGACCTTGGCTATGTACCTTATCTTCTCCATGCTCTAGTTTCTCTATCTAGAAAAACAAAAGTCATGACAGTAGGTACCTCCTTGCATTTTTATGAAACTTAAATGAATTCTTTTTGTTAAGGTATTTAAAACAGAGCCTCCCACAGAGTAATGATTAAATGGGCATTATATACACATTTTCTTAAAGCTAGGAGCATGTATCCATAATATATAAATCACAAACAGGTAAAAGAGTTTTATTTTATGTGTTCAATTCTCTTACATTTCAAAGTTCAAGTTTTGGGCACAATGATTATCTTACAATTGAAGTATTTAAGGGCTTTCTTCCATGGAGGATTCCATTCCTCATTTAGACCCACTGTTGAGAGATGTCCGATGAGAGACAAATGGGTTTCTGGGGTCTATTTTCCTATCGATTGATTCTTAGTCCCAGGAAAGTCAATGCAATGAAAACCATTTAATAGTTTGCCACGGATTTGATTGGAAGGAAAAACAATTTCCCCCCAGGGCTTTCAGACAGGTCCATCTATGAGAAACTATGACTAAGACCTTGGCTAGTGAGGAGAAAGTCTACCAGGAACCAAAAAATGCTGTTGAACGAGCTCATGTTGGATGTTAAGCACATAGTAAAGCACTAAAGAGCTAATCGAGGCAGGAAAATGCTAACAGGTTTATCACTAGCGTTGATGGCACAGGATATACGAGTGGAAATCTCTGTGAAAGTCTCTGTGAGAAAAACACTGAAATGGAATAGGTCTCTGTGGTTTCCCCTGCATGGCATGTGTAGCAGCAAGGAGGTGTCAAGTGGGCCAGCTCTGGCCCCACATTAAAATGCAGAGATTACTCTAAGTTCACTGCTCCCAGAGTCAGAGGACCTATATCTGAGTATTTGTCTGTGCATTTCTTCTTTTTAAGATTTATTTATTTATGAGAGAGAGAGAGAGAGAGAGAATGAGTATAACTGCTGTTCTTATATTCTGTTCAAGGCCACGAGAGGATATAAGCACTTCACCTGCTAAGGAAATCACTCTAGAATTTAGCATATGGGACACTGTGGAGAGCTTGAAGAGAAATAAAAGAGACTCCGGGTTACAGCCTATTTGAAAAGATTCAGTCTGAAGAACTCAAACTAGTCTAAATAAGAACTTAATGGGACTACGGAATGAAAAGTACAGAGAAAGGGTTGATAGAGGAAGATATTTATTTGAATCAGTGTAGCCAGGTGATGATAATTTATTTGGATCAGTGTAGCCAGGTGATGGTGCCTGGTTGTTTGGCCAAAGACTAGTCCAGATGTTGCTGAGAGGGATTTTTAGAGGAGATAAACATTTAAATCTGTAGACTGGGTAAAGCTGATGTCCCGCCGTAAAACAGGTGGGCCCCATCTAATCAGTTGAAGGCCTTCAGAGCAAAGATCTAAAGTTTTCTGAGAAGAAACTTTCCTCAAGACTGCAACATAAAAATCTTGCCTTAGCTTCCAGTCCATTAACCTTCCCTACAGATTTTAAAAATAACAGCTCTCTCAATCATGTAAACCAATAGCTTAAAAATAAATCTTTCTCCCTACCCTCCCCCTGCATCTATATAATTGAAAAAAATTATACTGGCTTTATTTCTCTGGAGAACCATGAAGAATGCAAGGGGGTCACAAGAGACAGGCTAGGCCAAGATGGACTATCCACACATAGGTACCCTGGGGACAGTCACTGCCAGAGGGCTTTGAGTGCTATGCAGTATGTAATACCATATCAACCCAAATGTTCAGTAAAGCTGTCACACACAAATATGCTGTGTGTATGATGGACTGGGATGTTTATTTAAAAATAGGAGAGTGTTGGGGCACCTGGGTGGCTCAGTAGGTTAAGCCTCTGCCTTCAGCTCAGGTCATGATCTCAGGGTCCTGTGATCGAGCCCCGCATCAGGTTCTCTGCTCAGTGGGGAGCCTGCTTCCCCCTCTTTCTCTCTGCCTGCCTCTCTGCCTACTTGTGATCTCTGTCAAATAAATAAATAAAATCTTTTAAAAAAAACACCGCAGAGTGTTGGGGTGCTTGGGTGGTTCAGCCAGTTAAGTGTCTGACTCTTGATGTCAGCTCAGGTCTTGATCTCAGGGTCATGAGTTCAAGTCCTGAGCTCCATGCTCAGCATGGGGCCTATTAAAAAAAAAAAAAAAAAGAGAGAGAGTGCAGTGTTCCACATCTAGGTTAGCTTTGGGCAGAGAGAAGAGCCCAGACACAAAACTGGGCTGGTGAGTTCTGAGTTTAGTGAAACGAGAAAAGACAAACAGTGAGGGTACCATGAAAAGCGAAATCCCTAAAATTTGCAGGAACAATGGACAAGTTTTCAACCTCTTGCTGTGTGATGATGCATTTTAGGTATCCATATGACCTGGCCATGGGATGCCCAAACACCTGGCTGAACCTCATTTCTGAATGTGTCTGTGAAGTATGTGTTTCTGGAAGAGATTAGCTCTGGAATCAATGGGCTCAGTAAAGCACGTTGCTCTCTTCAGGGGGTAGGTACCATCCATTCCACTGAGAGCCTGTATAGAACCAAAAGGCAGAGGAAGGGAGAATTTTCTCCCTCTATGCCTGACTGCTTGAGATGGAAATCCATCTTCTGCCATCAGACAGACTGGCTGCCTGGCTCTCAGACCTTCACACTCAGATAGGGACCACCACTGGTTCTCCTGCATCTCCAGCTTGCAAAGGACAGATCCTGGGGCTTCTCAGCCTACATATGGCATGAGCCAATTCTTCATAATAAATCTCCTTTTAGGGGCGCTTGGGTGGCTCAGTGGGTTAAAGCCTCTGCCTTCGGCTCAAGGTCACGATCCCAGGGTCCTGGGATCAAGCCCCACATCGGGCTCTCCGCTCAGCAGGGAGCCTGCTTCCTCCTCTCTCTCTGCCTGCCTCTCTGCCTACTTGTGATCTCTGTCAAAAAAATAAATAAAATCTCTTTAAAAAATCTCCTTTTATATATACACATACACTATATATATGCATATATATGTATGTTACATATATATGTAATGCAAATATATGCAATTATATATTATATATATGTATATATAAAAATTACATGTCTATATGTCTATATCTTATTCATCTCTTTCTTTGGAAACCCTTGAGTATTACACACAAGATATGGGATTGTTGGTTCAAGTCAATTTTATGTGAATCTAAGAACTCTAATTACTAAGGGAAATTTTGAGAAGGGATCCCAAATCCCCTTATTATGTTCATGGCCTCCATAAACCAGCATACTTGGGGTGTCGGAAATGCTATAAGTTCACACATAACTGTGTCCTCATTCTCTTGAGGATCGAGGCATCTAGGTTTCTGGAAAATGGGATCTCCCATCCATAGGGTTTCATGGATGGCTTTTGTCACTCAGCAATACCCTGCGAGCATTTCCTGAGCTCTGCGTCTTTTAGATGCCTTGAGTACATAATACGTGATTGCCAATACATATTTGCTGAATGGCTAGATAAAGGAATAGTATCTACATCCTACAGTTTAGTTAATCTGTGGTTTTTCTAAACATTTAAATCTGGCCCAAACCTTCCCAGGAACAAGAGAGAGAATGGCGATCAGCCTTGCACAGAGATTATGACATACATCTAATCAAATCCTAAATGTGGCATTCCTTGGTGAAAAGATATGCACATTTTAATGCATAATGAAATGCACTGCCAAATTGCCCTCCAGAAACGTTGCTCCAATTTACATACCCACCACTGGAATATGAGAGTGTCCATTTCTCTGCATCCTGCCCAACATTCACATAATTATTCCTTTTAGCGATCGCCAATTTGAGATAAAAACAGTATCCCATTGTTACTGTGATTTTCATTCTTTGGCTACTAGTGTGGTTGAAAAAAATTTTAAACCTTTATATTTCTTCACTGGTGACTTGCCAGTTCATATCTTTGCTTTTCATTTCTACTGTAGTTGGTGGGTTTTTTTTCTTATTATTGATTTGTAAGAGCTCCCATATTGAGGATAATAGCAATGCTTCATTAATATCTAAAGAAAAAAAACATCTTTCCTTGTTGATAATTTATCTTTCTTAGAGTTTTGGGGGAAAAACATTAATTTTTAGGTCGTCATATATGTGACTACTTTCCCCTTTAATTGCTTAAAAGCTTTCCTAACCCTATTATTATGTAAATGTTCAAATCAATACTTTTAGTTTTCTTACATATTTCTGTTTCCTCGTTTCTTTCTCTAATCCAGCTGGATTTCATTTAGCAGTCTAGTTTATGGTAGGCAATTAAATTATTTTTGAAATATTCAACACATAGAATTTGTTGAGTAAATCCATTCTTTATCTAATAATTTGAAGGGCTACCTTATTACATGCTAATTTATGTATATAATAATATATATTATATGTACATATTTATATATAATATGTCGTATGTGAATATATTAATATATAATGTAGGTTAGTATTGAGTTAATAATATAATACATATGAATTTTTATTATTCTCCTTGAGTAGTGAGCACTATTCTATTGTGATTACCACAGGTTTATGATAAATTATAAACAAAGTACTTGGGGGTGCTGTGGTGGCTCAGTGGGTTAAAGCCTCTGCCTTTGGCTCAAAGTCATGATCCCAGGGTCCTGGGATCAAGCCCCACATTGGGCTCTCTGCTCAGCGGGGAGCCTGCTTCCCCCTTTCTCTCTGCCTGCCTCTCTACCTACTTGTGATCTCTGTCTGTCAAATAAATAAATGAAATCTTTAAAAAGAAAAACAAAACAAAGTACTTAATAAAGGAAGAGTCATTCTTACTTAATTGCTTACTTAACATTCTTACTCTTTTGGGACTTTTTCTCATTGGCTCACCACATGAGCTTAAGAAATACATTGTGAAATCTGAGAAGAAAAATCCTGAAATGACATCTGTTGGGCTATCATTAGCATTTTAAATGAAGGTAAAAATTAGTATGTCTAGAGTATTTTTCCTCAAGCAGGAAGAGAGTCGTCTTCCTTTTTTAAAAAGTATTTTTATGCCATTCAAGGAAGTTTCGTAGTATTTGCCATATGGCAAATGCGTTTCTTTTAAGCACATGTGCATGCTGTTGTGAATGCAATATATTTTTAAAATTTGAATTGGTAATTGCTGTTTATAGGGCAGTTTACTTTTCATACAATTAATTTTTTAAGATTTTTATTTATTTATTTGACAGACAGAGATCACAAGTAGGCAGAGAAGCAGGCAGAGAATAAGGAGGAAGCAGGTTCCCTGCTGAGCAGAGAGCCTGATGTGGGGCTCGATCCCAGGACCCTGGGATCATGGCCTGAGCTGAAGGCAGAGGCTTCAACCCACTGAGCCACCCAGGCGCCCCCTCATACAATTAATTTTTTAAGTGTAATGATTTTTGTGCAATATCTTCATCACTGACTGCAATTTCTTCCTCTGGCATGCTCCCTTATCATAACCTTCTATGTAGGGGTGGAAAATAATATATCATGTACACACAACGATTTTGGATCTCCTTTGCCCATAATAATCTTTACTTTTCTTGACTTGCTGCCTTATCTAGAAAGGCCAGAAGAGAAACAGTAAATTTTGAAGGCAAGCGTACCTATTGTGTTCCTCATTTTAATAGGAACATCTCTAGTATTTCACCATTCAGTATGTTTTGATACATATTTTGGAAGTAGTTATGTTAAGGAAGTATCCTTCTAATCTCAGGTCTAAGTGTTTTCAGTTCTCTTGGGGTCCTATGTAAATAACTTAATCCAAGATAAAGGAAACAGCATGGGTTCCAAGTCGAGGACCATGTCACTAAAACTGAAGTTGTCAGACATCCTGTACCTAATGGATTATCCTGTATTTCACAAACAAGTGTGTCAGGATGTATAATCATTCTACACTGGATTTTGATCTGGCTCTACTGATGACATCTGTTAGCCCCTAATCTTTTCTCCTTGCCAGTAGTAATATGCCCCCTGTTCACGGAGAATAAAATATGGCAGCTGTAACAAAAAAACTAAACTTGTAAACAAGGCTGTCGCAGATCTGGGGCTGCATTTGTTCTGGTTGCCTTCCAGGTCTGCTGTGCCCTCGTTTTTAAAATCCTATCATCAACACAACCCGGGGTGCAGTTTTGAACTTCCCCTGTGAGAAGGGAAGAGCGATTCAGGTCCTTGAGGTTTTGAAATCCTGGCTCTGGAGAACACCTGAGCATATCTACTGGGCCACCTAGTGGTGGAAGAGTGTACGTGAAACAAACAAACACAATCCGCAAAACACAACCCCACCGGTGTGGGTTTCAATTTCAGGACAGACACGAGTGGCACGGACTCCCTGAACCTCCTCCCACCTCCCCAGTCAACAGTCCTCCAAACCAACAATGGGAATGCACTGACTTCTGATCGGCAAGGGATGTGATCGAGAGTGGAAGAACATTCCAGATGCATGCTTAAGCACAGGCAACCTAGTGTGCATTGCCCCGAACTGTGGTAGAACAATCACGCCCTAAAGAAAGAAAACGTAGGCTGAGGCAGCACCAGATTGAAGTCACCACCAACATGACCGAGAAAAACATGAGTAAAGAGGAGCCACTAGCACGAGAGGGTACAATATGCAAACCATGAATGCTAAGACGGATTATAGTTAGAAAAATAAATGCATTCCTAATAAAGGTGAAATCCATGGTTCTTAGTGCATCCCACCAGGTTTGGACAGTGGTAAGATTACTGATGACATCTTTCATGTTTTCCTCAAACTTCTTCTGTCTACATACAGGACAAAAAAACAAAAAACAAAATGAACAAAAAACCCCCCAAAAAACAAAAAAAAAAAAAAAGAAAGAAAACTCCAGCAAACCAATAAAAATAAAAGAAAGCAAAAGCAAAAGAAAAAAAAAAAAAGAGTTAGCCTGGATCAGAGCTGAGAAGGCAGAAGAACAAAGATAAAGCAATTGATAGCTTTCAAATGTTAATAGGGTTTGTCACCTCTGAGAGTGTGTAAATTAAAGACATCTGTCTGGTCTCAAATAAATTCCAAAAATCCCAAACTAATTGCTTCATATACACAACGCGAAACCTCAGAATTCCATGCAAAAATAAATCTCCGTCTAGAAAATAAACTTCATACAATTATGATAAAAGAAGGCCTGTCAATAAGCCAGCGCTTAATACAGGAGGATTATTTTGAAATAAACTTCTTCAGAGCTCGTTAGAATTGGAAAGAACTGTGAAAAAAGATCTGCCTCCCCAGGTCCTTAGGTATGTGGCGGCCTTCGGGGGGGGGGGGGGAAGCTTAGCTGTAAGGAATACAGGTTTACATCAGAAGTCTTGGTTGATTTTCTGGCAATTTTATCCATTTATAACACACAAAAGGAAACAAACTTTTTTTTTTTTTTCCTTCTCCAACCTCTGAAAACGAAGTAGGCAAAATCATGCCGAGCAGAAAGGCCATATGAATCATACTACTGCATCTCCTGTCTTTGGAGGAACTGTTCTTTCTTTTGTCTGCCCATTCCAAGAGGGGGTTAGCATTGTTTGTAAGACGAATGTCCATAAAAAGGCTATTTTCAATTTCTACAAATGGATAAACATTGGCAAAATCTTGTCTAAGGAAGTACATTCATCTACTGGGAATACTTTTGTATGGTTTCATACCGTGGACAGAATGAGAGTGGTTTCTTTTCATGTCATTCTAAAACAGAAGAGCCCTGCTGGTCAGAACTTTTTTTTTTTTTTTTTTAAGATTTTATTTATTTATTTGTGGGGGGTTGGGAGAGAAGGAAAAGGGGGAGAAGCAGACTCCCTGCTGTGCAAGGAGTCCCATTTGGGACTCGATCCCAGGACCCCGGGACCATGACGCGAGCTGAAGGCAGAAGCTTAACTAACTGAGCCACCCAGGAGTCCCCACAGTCAGAACTCTTAATGGCATGAAGACAAATACAAACTTAAATAAGTTCAGGCAAAACAAGAAAGAGCATCGACTCCTGTAGGTCAGCAGCAGGAAGCACAGAATCTTCTAGACTGGTGGAATTCACAGGGCAGGGGGTGGGTGGGATGCTGCCCACACTCGTAGCTAGATTCTCCATCAGGCTGAGCTCCAGGTTTCTTCACTCCTGTTGCACGGTTTTCCTTACACCAGAACCAAGTCTCCAACCATTTCCGATCTTACATCTCTCAAGCTTCACTTAGAAAAGACATTACTTAGGGCAGCTTGAAAGATCTCAAGGAACAACTCTTACTGTGTTAGCTGTTTTCGGCTCTTCCCTCCAATCACTGTGTCTGCAGAAGGAAGTCTGGCAGAAGCTAGTGGTCACTATCCTGACCCTACACAGGGTGAGTGCGGTGGGCTGTGAACACCGCAAGATAAGGGTATAGCTACTCCCCGGAGAAGGGAGAGCAGCTGTTGACCAGTTTCCAGCCTGAGAGCCCAGCGACCACAGCAAAATGGCAGAATGGCAACGACATAGGAAAGTCTGCTGACTCACTGATTTCTCCCTAATAAGCAAGGCAGGTAGGAGCTGCCATCTAGAATCTAAACAGAAGGGGTTATCATCTTTGCGCTTAGGAAGAGGGATCTGGGTGGGCCAGAAACTCCTCCAAGAAAACCTAGCTCTCCAGCTCCTTATTTTATTACAAAATCCTAGTGTGGACAGCCCCCAAATGGCCCTCATTCTCTTTGTGCTCTTACAGAAACAATCACCTACACCCCACCCCCACCTCCAAGGGAGAAGGTTATTTTTGGAATTTGTTAAGGGGAAGGGTTTGTTCCCAAAAGTGCAGAAGAGATTCATTATGAATTTCCAGAAAATTTCAGAAATTACATGCCACCCTCTCTTCCTGGTATGCCTTCATGATCCCTCAAAGGCAAATAGTCCCGCCTGACCCCACTCTACTCCATTTTGGGAGAATCCAGGTCTCTGGTGAGAATCCGTCATTATCGCCCAGGCTTGCTGTGTGTTTAAGGACGTACTGGTGGGAAATCTCCTGTATGTCCTAGAATAGGGTTGTTTCTCGTTCCTCTGAGATATGGTTCCTTCTTAGAACTAACCCCATGAGCTTTTTAGGAAGCTTGGCCACATACGTGCTGCCAACATCTCCCTTGTCCTAGGACAGACCAGATGTGAGCAGCTGTCTCTGCTGAAGGCCTACAGCAGACATGGGCCCACTCCAACTCCATGTCACTCTGTCACATCCTCTTCCCCCGCCCCCTGCCACTGTCCCATCTGTAGCTTCAACTGTCCGACTCGATGGGGAAACAGTTGGCCAAGCTCCTTGGAAGGTCAGAGAGCCTCTTCTCTCTGATTTATCAGGATCTTTCAAGATGGCCTTCGATCAGATCTTATCGGTTGAGAGCCCTCTCTGTGGACAAGCTAGAGAAGCCAAAGTCTCTCTGTAAAGCACAGAAGCAGAGAGTCCTCTGTCATGTTGAGCTATTTCAGTTGAGGCATCGAGCAGCTGATGCTAGGATCAGGCTTTTTCTCTCTGCCCCTCTACAAATGCAGAGCTCACAGTGCCCAAATGAGAACTTCCCTTGTCCGTTCCTGCTCTGCCACTGGATACTCTCTCCTTTGTTTGCCTCCATAGGTCATCTCTCTCTCTCTCTCTCTGCTCCTCTGGGTCCCACCCTCGTCTCAGTAAAAATTTGCCTCCTCAATTTTAGTCTTTTTAGTTTGTAATCAGTGTGTGATGCCAATTACGAGCTGTAGAGTTAGATTCGTATACCTCCCGGACAGGCCCTTCAGGGAGCAGGGACACAGAATGGCTCAAGCTAGAATTCAAATGGACCAAGAAAATGGGCTTTCTTTCTTCTCTCAAATGCATCCAACCTTCCTCAAAAGCTCTGCCCATTCCGTAGCCAATCTGATGCCTTTCAGGTACGATCTGCTGCTGTACTGAAGGTAATGGTGGTGATGGTGGTGTTGGTGATAGTATTGGTAGTGGTGGTGGTGGGCTTGCTTCTTTCCCATACTTCTCTTTGGGAATTAGCTCCCCTAGGCTGTCCCCATACCTACAGTCTGACCCTGGCACCAAAATGAACACAATGCTGATATCTGTGACAGGCTAGAAAGGGTGAGGGTTGGTGTATCTTATTCCTTTAATCTGAGAAACCTGAAAATGGAGGAGGCAACTTCAGTCGACCTCAGCCAGCTCATCTTCCTGGAAAGAGCAAGACATGTCGGTTACAGTGAACCAACTTCAAGTACTACTTGATTTTGTAGAAGTCACAGAATCATAAATCAGAGAGAAGAAGGAAGATTAAAACAATAGGATCATCTGCATAACTGAACCAGACAAGCAATTGAGAGTTATCAGCAGAAGGTACTGGAGCTAGAGGAGTGGATGAGGTTATCAAAGAAGACCACACAGATTTAAGAAAGCCACAGAACAACATGGTGGTGGGGGGGTGCAGTGTGGGAAGAGGTTATGAGGTAGAGCTAACAGTGAAAGGGGCAGGAGGACTGAGAAGCAGCAGGGTCGTACAATCCAAGGGAGGAGGCCATTTCTGGAATAGAGGTCTCTGTAATGGCAAGTGCCACAGGTCAAATATGATAAGAACTAAAGAGTCCATTAAATCTCATGATGAGAAAGGGACAGTTTTCTAAGAATTTAGAGATTAGAGGTGCCTGGGTGGCTCAGTCAGTTAAACATTTGCCTTTGGCTCAGGTCATGATTCTGGGGTCCTGGGATCAAGTCCTGCATCAGGCTCCATGTTCAACAGGAAACCTGCTTCTCTCTCTTCCTCTGCTGCTCCCCTGACTTGTGCTCTCTCTCTCTTTCTTGCTTGCTTTCTTGAAAAAATAAACAACAAAAAAAAAAAACAAAAACAAAGAAGAAGAATTTAGAGATTAGAGACAGCTCAGAGTGGTTTGAAATGAATTGCATTCTAAAATAAATGGTACACTGTATGTTTAATCCTCTGCCTATGGCTCAAATAAATTACTACAAGGTCAGTGGCTTGAAACAGCACAAATTATCTTACAGGTCTGGAGGTCAGAATGGATCTCCCTGGCCTAAAATTGAGATGTACTCAGGGCTGTGTCTTTATCTTCCTAGCTTCTAGAGGCCACCTGCATTCCTTGGCTGGTGGTGCTTTTCCATCTCTCTGTGACTCTGACACTCTACTTCCCTCTTCTGGTTTATAGACTTTGGTTATTCTATTGAGCCTATCCAGACAATCCAGGATTATCTCCCCATGGTCAGCTGGTTAGTAACTTAATTCTATCTGTAGCCTTGATTCCCCCCACCCCTTGTCAGAGAATATACCGTGTTCACAAATTCTTGGGATTAGGACATGAACCTTGGTGGGGGGTCATTATCCTACTTACCACAATCTCCAGCTTGATTTTTTTGAACCTAATTGTACATCTTAAGAGATTTGCTGTATGCACTGTGGAGTCAGGGATGACATTTAAGACAGTTAACAACTAGTATGCAGGAAACCAACAGACCAAAATATGCTGGCTCTTGTGCCGAGGGCCTCCTCTTCTTTGGAGCAAAATCAGTTGTTGTATTATGAGGGCTCTGCAGGGCCTTGGAAATGGGGAGGCTGAAGATGGTGTGGGGAGCCCAGCAAGTGGAGGCTATTTGGGGAACTAGAGGCAGAAGCTCTCTATCAAACAGTACAGAAGCCTACCAATATTTTTTTTGAAGATTTTATTTATTTATTTGACAGACAGAGAACACAAGTAGGCAGAGAGAGAGGGGGAAGGAGGCTCCCCGCTGAGCAGAGAGCCCCATGCAGGGCTCGATCCCAGGACCCTGGGATCATGACCTGAGCCGAAGGCAGAGACTTTAACCCACTGAGCCACCCAGGCACCCCAATATATTTAATAGCTGATAGAACCCACTCCATTGGATGCCAGCTAAGCATCAGCCCCATGTGTATGTTGTATGTGTACATACATGTCAATGCATTTGGAAGGAAAAAATCACTCAGTTGTTATACCAGTGACCGCAAAGGGGGCTACTGGTGTTGGAAAGGTCTGTCAAAGGCACTAGGGGATTTCCCTTGGCATTTTTATTTTTTACAGAGAATCTATTCAGATGTTGTTACATACTTAAATTTAAGACTGAAAAGGGTCTGAGAAATCAAGACCAATAGTAGTGGTTTTCTCGGAGGGAGAGCCTATGCTTGGGGCAGGAGAATGTAAGCGAAAGAAGACTGGAAGTATGAGCTCTATAATCTGACTTGCTTGAATTTTCAAATGCATAGGATTTTTCATGGAACCGGGCAAATACTAAAATGTGTCCCGTCCAACTGCATCAATTCTAAAATGTATAGAGTACATAGTAGCTTCAATTAAAAAAAAAAATATTTTGTTTATTTGTTTGAGAAAGAGAGAGAGAGAGTGTGTGTGCATGATTGGGGTGAGGGGCAGAGGGAGACGCAGACTTCTCAATGAGCAGGGAGCCCAATGTGGGGCTCCATCTCGGGACTCCAGGATCGTAATTTGAACCGAAGGCAGACATTTAACTGACTGAGCCACCCAGGTACCCCCTTAGATTCAACTTTTTAAAAGAATTTTCTATAAGACAAAGGTGGTATTTAATTTTAATATTTAAAGCTTTTTTTTTGTAGTAATCTCTACACCCCATGTGGGGCTCCAACTCATGACTCCAAGTCACATGCCCTTCACCTGAGCCAGCTGGACACCCCAAATGGTGACATTTTAGATCACTGGGCAAAGTACGTACTTTTGATTAAATGCTTCTGAAATACTATATTTCTGCTTAGAAAATAAAGCTTTGAGTTCTCACAGAAATCAACTCCAGGCTTAGTTAAGGAATTAAATAAAAAAGCAAAATTATAGGCAAATATAAAAGTGCTTATTAATCTCTGAATAGGGGTAGCCTTCTTTTGTTATTTCTTAAAGATTTTGCTTATTCATTTGAGAGAGAGAAACAGAGATACCAAGAGAGAGCACAAGCGGGGAGGAGGGGGGAATCAGGCTACCTGCTAAACTGGGAGCCCAATGTGGGGCTCGACCAGAGGAGCCTGGGGTCATGACCTGAGCTGAAAGCAGACGCTTAACCAACTGAGCCCCCTTTAGAAGGGGTAGCCTTCTAAAACATGACCCAAACAGAACGTGTAAATGGAAAGTCTGACTATATTAACATGGAAAACTTATTTATATGGGAAAAGATATCATAAAGAATAATAAAAGGCCAAAAAAAAAAAGACCCTGAAAAAATACTTGAGACACATTTAAACATAAAGAATAACCAGATGAATACAGAGAACCTGCAAGGCAGACCATCCAAAAGACAGATTAACAAAGGACACAGAAGAAGAAATGCAAACAGCTAATGAACACATAAACAGATGCTCAATTTCTCTTATAATTCAGCAACACAACTTAAAATAGCAATGAATGTTTCCCTCTTGGTTTAGTAAAATAAAAGTGGCCATTAATAGCCAGTAGTGGCAGATGTGAAGCAAATTCTTCTATAGCATTGCTATTGGTTTATCCATTTTGGAAGATAATTGAGAAGTATTTATTACAGAAGGGAGATATAGTCTTATCTTACTAGGAAATAATTTCATCCTACTTGTGTTTAAAATAAAACAAAATAAAGTAAAATAAAATAAAATACAAAATGAAATAAAGTAAAACATATCCCTAAAAGTGCAAATATATGTAATTGTACAGGAATGGATCCAGAAGGATCCACACCGAAATAGTACAAGCAGTTATGTGAGAGGTGAATGGTCTTGATGTAGGTCATAGGGCTTAGGAAGAGGTGCCAGAAAAATCAACGGAGTGTTTAGCTTTCCCTTATTTTTTAGATTTTTAGAGTGAGAATCAAATCCATGTGTTTCTCGTGAAATAAGAAGAATAAAATCACAATTAAACTGAAAAATCATATTATATGTTTATGGAGGCCTGAGAAGACAGTAGCTATCAGAGTCCTCAGACACCAAAACTTGGGCTCCAAGCCCTTCAGCATTCATGCATGAGACCTTGGTAAAATCATTAAGCAACTCTGAATGTTCATTTCTTCACCTGTAAAATAGAGATTGTATAACTGCCACATTATTGTTCACAGTTGTTTGGGAAACTAAATACAATAACTACATGGAAAGGGTTTTACAATCTATAAAGTACTATTCCAATGTCAGCTAGAACTGTTACTAATTATGTGGATAATTTTCCATCAACATGTAGCATTTGATGAATGTTTAAAAAGCTGTGTTTCCAAGTGAAATGCAATCTGCGCCATGTAGATTGTGGTTACTTTGATGGTTTCTTCCTTCTAACTATCCCTGTCTGCCTCCCTCCTTCCCTTACTCTTCCTTCCTCCTTCCCTCCTTTGCTCTACCCTCCTGGTCTGACAACTATCATGAGTCTGGTTTATAAACTCTACTACTGTTACAAGAATATAATTTCATGTACATAAATATGTCCATTAATTCTGTATGGCTGTCAGCATTGTTCCTTGTGGATATTTTAAAGACATTATATATGACTTATAAATTACAGCCTCTGACTCTTTCTTTGAGTTAAATTTACGACTACAAAGCCTGCAAAAGCCTGTGATTCCCATGATTCCAGGCATCACTTTGTAGGTGAGAAGCTTTGGAACAGGAATGAACATTTATTGATCCCTTATAATATACTATATACCTTTACATACATTCTTTCAATTCTTAAGATAACGAAGTGTAACTTTTATCTCCCCATTGTAGAGCTTATGAAACTGGCCAATGACATTGGCTTATTCCGGAAGCTCTTCACTTCTCATGATGGACACGCTGACCCAAGCCACCATTGGTTGCCTACTGAATGCCGCAATATCTAACTGGCCCCTTGGGCCCCCTCTCGCCTCCTATAGTCTTTCCCCATGATGAATCAGAGTGAGGTCTTGTCACCTCTGCCCAAAGCCCTCTTTCAGCTTGTCACCTTGCTTAGAGTTAAGAATCCCACAGAAGTTTCAAAGGCTGGGCACCTTCTGGCCGCTGCTACCTCTCTGACCACTTTCTGCCTCCTTCACTCCATTACTGCCACACTGGCCTCTGTCGGATTTCGAGGCCACCCCAGCCATGCTCCTGCCAATGGAAACCAGTTGTTTCTTCTGCCTGAATGTTTGCCCTCAGATGTCCTCAAGTCACATTCTCCTTCCCTTCGAATCTTTTTGCAAATGATACCTTCTCAGGGACCTTTACCACAACCAGCTGTTGGCTTCTAGAACCCCATATATCTCTCTTTTAGTAAGCATCACTTAATGATACATTCACTTATTTTACCTGTCTGCCTTTCCCCCAAGAAAATGTAATGTAAGTGCCCTGAAGTCAGAGGATTTTTTTTTTTAAAGCCCTGAGTACCCAGAATAGTGGCAGGTACATAGCAAGTGCTTAGGAAATATTCACTGAAAGAATAAATAACTCTTCAAAATCTGTTTAACCAGTGAGGAGTGGATACAGAGTCTGAACAAATATCTAACACCAACCAGTGGATTCTTTTATGCCAAGGAGACTCCTAGAGAAGCCCAAAAGGATTGAGGTCCATTACAGGAACTACTGCTAGAAATCTGGAAGAGTAACTGAGCAATATCCTTGTCTACCGCAGTAGTGAAAGGAGGAAAAGATGGTCTGTGTTTGGAACCCAGTGGTTCGACTTCTGCTTGGAGGGAGATCCGGGGGAGGCAGGAGGAGTTTTGTTCCACTCCCAGCACTTGGACCCAGAAGATAGAATCTACAATCAGATAAACAGACACCTACCCTCCACACTGGGAGACAGAGAACCAGATGTGGTAGATTTCCTATCACTCAGAAAGACCTTGTTTTTCTCCTGATTTAATTTAAACCTCTCCTGCCTGGACATAACCTCTAACAGAGAGTCATGAGAAGAGGACCCATACACCAGGAAAAGATATCAAGGAAGGAAAATAAATAGCCAAATGTTTCGAAATGCCTTTGATTCATACCAAGTTCGAATGATTTCGGCAGTTATTAGGCACATAGCCTGGAATTATTTAGGGGTACCCTTTCTGTCTATAGTCGCCTCCCCTTTCCCTAAATCATGTCCACTCCTGCTTCTTCCACAGTGAATGTCCTTTGAAAGTTGATAGGGCCAGTTGCAGTAGGTTGGGCAGACCCAGAGGGCAGAGTTAGACTCCTCTGGAAGCCAGCTCTGTTCTTCAGGAGGAAACACAGCTCATCCATTAAAAGTCCCAGAAACCAGCCCGTGAATTATTTTCCAAGGCCTTCTACCCTTACACATCTACCATCAAGTACCGTATTTCATGTCTTTTGTTCCTTTTCTATATCAAATTGTGACAAATGCAAGTGGAAACTTTCCAGGAAAAATAAGTTTATCTGCACAAACCCCAATGGTACCCCATGGCAATTTATTATTTTTCAATTAAATTTACTGCTAGTTGGCAGTTGCCCTAGTTTAATTTTCTGCTGTTTGTTTACTGAACAGGGAAACACATAATACAAAGCATAATAAAAGTCAGATTGAGTTAATTAAATGTGGAACCAGGAAACTCTAACTCTGCCTTTTGAGCAGTTTTCTCATTAGATCTCTTTGAAAAATATCATTTTTAGCTGAAATTTATTTTGACATTTGCAATACATTATTTATTCGGGTCGCATTTTCTTTTTCTACAGGCATAGGAAGGGAAGTGACATTGGTTCACGCTAGTTTTGTCGGGGGATGGTGGGGCTGACTAGGTGATATTGGGACACCCAAACCTTTAGGTCAATTTGGGGTTCTTCTGTGGACAAACAAATATGGTGCTGTCATCTTTCCGTAAGGTGGTGGTGGGTGTATGACCAGGACATATCAACATCAAGAGGGATCAGAGAACAGACTCTGTAATTAGATTGCTTCATTTCAAGACAACTTGAGAAACTCTTTGATACTAGTCTTGTGATCACAGTGACTTCTGTGGGCAGAGTATCAGCATCTCAAAAGCAAGAGCAAGAAGAACAAAAGTAAACTTCTTAAAGATTGCTTTTAGGGAGCAGGGTGAGGAATTCATAAATATATAAAAAAATCAGTGGCATTTCCTAGGTCATACCTGCCATGTGGATATAAAATATATTTCAGTCTAATCTTCAAAAGGCTTAAGAGCTTAGGGCGGAAAGCTGAATAAAATTCAGTTCATCTTATGGGATTTAATAAAAGTATACATATTCAATTAGAGTATATATTTAATTAGAGTATATATTCATATATTCAATTAGAGTATATATTATTTTCCAGGCTCATGGTTGATTTTAATATGTGCTAGAGTTATTTAGAAGTATACTTTTCAAAGAGAACCCTCCAGGAAGCTCTAAGAAATTCTGTCGTAATATGTAGCAATCTCATTCAAAGACAAAGGAAAAGAAAAACTTTCTGCCTATAATTTTATTAATGATAACAGGTTTTAGTTCTAGAACCATACAAATAGGCTTCTCCCAGTATTACACGTTTTGCACAAAGTGAAAGAGGTACTTTGTGCAATTCTGATTTGGAATTAAAATTATAATTTTTGTTCAACTATTAACATTAATAAACTGTTAAAATGGTATTTAGAGATTCATTCATCTTTGAATCTATACTTTTTTGTTATCTATATTTGTTATCTATATTTACCTTTATCAATTTTTAAGTTTTTGTTATTCTAAAGTAGCAAATGTTTATTATAGAAAAGTATGGAAAAACTGTGAAAGTATGCATAAGAAAACTGCATGTATAGTTAATCTCCCACAGACATAAAGGAAAGTTGTATTTAGCTTTTACTGTGATATCTGGCAATAATTTTATATGTTCATACATAAAAACTTTGTTATACCTATTTTAGATTTAATTTATATTAACTTAGTTATACCTGTAATCAATTTTTAAAATCTCAAGCAGAGCAAACTTAATATTTTTATACAATCCAACCCTTCTCTGCACCCTTCCCCCACCTCAACCAAGATTCAGCTTCAATTCCACAATTATCATCAGAAAGAACCAGTGGTGTTAATTTGATGTATACATTTCCGGATACTTTTACAGATAATTACAAATATACATGCACATGTAGAAGTAGTTATGTTTTGTGTTATTGGGGTTTTGTTTGCTTGTTTTTAAGTAGGCTTCATGCCCAGTGGAAAGAAGGAAAGGAAAGAAGGAAGGGAGGAAGGGAGGAAGGAGGGAAGGAGGGGGGAAGAGAAAATCTTGAAAAAAAAAAAAAAGAGGGAAAAGTTCTTTAGTGCAATAGTTTTCCACTGGGGAGATCTTTAGTACAGTTCTATCCTGTAGATGGTAAAAAGTATTTGTCATTTTTCTCCTGGCAGAAAAATGGGTGATCAGCATAGTCCCTTTATTTTAAGACTTAAGTTCAGGTGGTGAAAGTCAAGCTTGTGAGTCAGAAACGGAAATAAGGAATTCTAGGGTAAGGAAAGCTTGAGAGATTTGTCAAGCGAACAGTCTGGTGGAGAGCTGAGTGGTCCATGAAACGGACAAGCTGGGGGCAGAAAACACTTTCCTTAGGCAGGGATGAAATCTGGAACAGAATTATTCTCCAGAGCAAGACCACTATTGATTAGGACTCCACTCATCCGGATTCCAAGAAAGAGCCTATGTCTTTTTTTTTTTTTTTTAATCGGATTCTCTCAACATAGCCCCCTACGAATTTATAAAGAGTTACTAAAATATTATTTAATAGATGACTGTCCTTGTAAGAATATGACTGGTTTTAGCAGAAAGGCCTCAGAAAATGCTCACTAAAAAAAAAATCCCACTTGCAGGTTTTATGGACTCATCTAATTCCAGATGACAAGAACAGTCACAGTGCTGCTGATTCCGTAAAGCTTCATATACTTTCGTTGCAAGCTGTCCCATAAAGCATGTGTCCTACTGCTGTTCATGGATAAGGACAGTTTGAACTTGGGGATTAACTCCTTCAGAAGTATTCCATTGATGGTCTGCTTTTACACAGACAAGTTTTCCAAAATACATTAACTGGGAAAAAATCAATTTTCTTTTGAGAACCATGATTAATTTACAAGTCTGACACATTACACTTGTCTAATTAAGTGCAACTTCTGCTTTTTCTTTCGACCCTCATGTTGTCACAGATCAACCAGTGGAAACACCTTTCATTTGGTTTCTTGCACCTTTTTAACATCATCTCTGAACTTACGAACCTTTGATCCCAAGCAACAAGATATTCAAGCTCTGAAATGATCTCCACTCTAAGAATGCCTAGTTTTTTGTGATTGATTGTTTCATTTTGTTGGGTTTTTGTTTTGTTTTTGAAGATTTTATTTATTTATTTGAAAGAGTGAAAGTGAAGACATCACAGAGGGAGGAGAAACAGACTCCCCGCTGAGCAGGGAGCCCGATGTGGGGCTCGATCCAAGGACTCTGGGATCAAGACCTGAGCTGAAGGCACAGGATTAACCAACTGAGCCACCCCGGTGCCCCTGTTTTGTTTTGTTTTTAGTGGTGAGCTTTACTAGAGGTCAAAATTTAAGAATCAGATACAGATATCATACTGTTTCACATGAAAACTGGTGTCCTTGTGTCCTAAAATTCATATTTCTCTTCTGTACATCCTCTTCAGGATCTAAACTTGTGCCTTCTTGCCTCCAGGCTTATGTTTAACCCATGTCAGAGCTCACCATAGCCCGGGAAGATCACTGCACTTCCTGCTTCTGGTAGGAAGTGACTGAAGTAATTATGGCACCTGGTGATACCCACCAGCAAGAACTGGAGGAAAAACTCGTGCTAGTGAGTCCTCAGAGTGCTGGACTGGAGGACAAGGTTGTGGGATACAAGACCAGTGACACTTCATTCACAGGGATGTACCCTGCAGGACACCAGTTTAACGTCCTGACAAAGCCACCTGGGAAGGATTCTTCAACACTGGTAGGAAGACTTTTTGAAGCTTGGTCAAAAAATGACCAACCGGGGCGCCTGGGTGGCTCAGTGGGTTAAAGCCTCTGCCTTCGGCTCAGGTCATGATCCCAGGGTCCTGGGATCGAGCCCCACATCGGGCTCTCTGCTCAGCAGGAAGCCTGCTTCCTCCTCTCTCTCTCTCTGCCTGCCTCTCTGCCTACTTGTGATCTCTGTCTGTCAAATAAATAAATTTTTTAAAAAATGACCAACTACAGATGAAGCAGAGGTGCTAGAACCACCTTAATATGGTATTAAGGAAGATATCAGAAGGTACAGGGAAGTGGGGATGTTGGAACAAATTCATCATATGAGGTCAGAAAATCCACCAACTGATAATCCGCTCCGGGAGGAAGGGGCCTCTGAGGACACGTCCATCTCCAGGCAATGAGAGGGACGTCTGTCCTTTGTAGGTGAGAGTCAACAACATATTTGGCCCTCTTGTGTCAGTGGGGATGACAGGTGTGGATGATGACAGCACCAGGCAATGATGCTTAGCCATCAGAGACAAAGTGGATGTTATTACCACCATGGGTAGAAAAGGAAGAAGGTCAATAAGAGTGACTAACTCTGCCAACTGCTGAAAGATCACGATGTCCCGAGGGACAAGACCTACAGACTGCCAACCGGAGTGTTACAGAAATTGTACAAAGAAAATGAAAATAAATGAGATAATAATATATTATAATAATAAATAATAAAAATAAATGAGATAATAAATAAATACCTAATGTCATTAAGAATGACATTAGCTGTAATGGAAAATTGGGATCCCTTAGCCGGTTTCCAGACTTAAGTCAGATCGCAAACCTGGAATCATTCATGAAAGTGCATACCAGCCTTCCAAGGAAGAACTCTAAAACATCACCACAAGCATATCCCATCAGTATTTCCCAATACTCTTCCTAAATAAGCTGCAGCCATTTACCAGGGTAACCATACACCGGGGAAATGGGCATACCCAGCTTTTAAAAGGAATGTGGGACAAGGAGTCTTAACTGACACTGGCATCCGGGAAACTTAAGTGTCAATATGGGCCTCCAGTTAAAGTATATCCTGCACATATGAAAGCCTGATATAAAGAGAATCCTGCAAGGAGTCCAGAGCGGCTGTTTAATTTCCTAAGTAGGTAATTACGATGAATATATTTAACAAGGGGCAAACTCTCACACTGGTTCTCTAGGTTATGCCCTGAGAGTCATCAATGATAAGAGAACTGGTACAAGACCCAGAAATTACCCATTCCCCAGTACTCCAGGCAAATCTGTAAATTAGATGAATCCTGCATACTACCAACATCAAAGACATTGAAAGAGGCAGGGCTGGTGGTCTCGCCCCATTCTCTTTTAATTGAACCATCTAGTCCCAGAAAACACCAGATGAATCAAGGTGGATAGAAACGAACTTCTGTAAGCCTAAAATCAGCCCCCGTTTCAGATGTCCTGTCAGAGGAGAGATCTTGACTGTCCTGACATTCTACAGAACAGCCAAGTTGATCTATCATACTGATGTTACACAAATCAGATACGACGAGCAGAAGTGGCAAGGACCCCGAACCCTCTTAAAGATCCAATGCTTTGGAGCATGTAGATAGATTTCTTCTACGGTAAAGGACAAGTTATTGGAACTTGAACCCTCCACCACAAAGAAAGTGAAACAGAATGGAATGCAATGAAGTTAGGGAGGCCAAACCATACAAAGAATTAGGAACCAGGGTGGGGAGTTTAGAATGGACTCTAAGTTACGATGGGGGGAGCACTGGAAAGTTTACATCAAGAAAGAAATGGGATTCTATTTCTTATTTTAAGTTTACATCAAGAAAGAAATGGGATTCTGTTTCTTCTTTTAATTGCTGAATGGATTATAAGAGGAAGAGAGAGGAGGAAGGCCAACTAGAAGCTATTGCTATCATCTGGGTAAAAAAGTGGTGCTCTGGACGGGGAGAGAAGCAGGAGAGACGAAGAGAAGTCACAAACTTGGGATATATTTGGAAGGTAGAGTTGGCAGGACCTGTTGCAATCCTAGATAGGATTACTGAGGGAAAGACACTATCAAAGAAGTTGTATTGTGAGAAGTCCTGCTATGAAACTTGTATACAAGCCCAGAAAGGTCTCAATATTAGAAACACCAGGTAGTAATGTAACCTCTTGGTGACTTGGTTTCTTTGCCTATAAAATGAGAAACAAGATGGGATTGGGAGGGAGACAAACCATAAGTGACTCTTAATCTCACAAAACAAACTGAGGGTTGCTGGGGGGAGGGGAAAGGGGGTGGGGTAATGGACATTGGGGAGGGTATGTGCTATGGTGAGTGCTGTGAAGTGTGTAAACCTGGCGATTCACAGACATGTACCCCTGGGGATAAAAATGTTTATAAAAAATAAAAATTAAAAAAAAAATGAGAATAATAACAACATCTACATCGTAGAATTATTGTGAGGCTTAAAAAACCCTTATCTCCAAAACACCTGAACAGAGTTTGATAAATAAAAATTTAAGTTTCTCTTTCTCCTCTTCCTCCTTCTTCCTCTTCCTCTTCCTCCTCCTCCTCTTCTTCTTCGTCTTTCTTTTCTTCTTCTCCTTCTTTTCTTTCTTCTTAATATTATCATCTGTGATTATAGCTCCTTTCTCTTTCCAAGTATTTTCATTTTTCTACTTTTGTCTTCACTCGTAGGGGTTTACTTCATTGTCTTATTTTTTCAAGTAAGGTTTTTATTTTTCTCCTTCCTTTTAGCTTTTCCCTTTTACTGTGGTGACTTCAACTTTGCTTTATTTACATTCGCTTTTTGTCTTTAAACGTGTCGAATCATCGGCCCCACCTCTGCTGTGGCTTTCACATGTTAACACTATCTGGCTCTGCTGGAAGTTAAGCTAGCACTCTTGGACTGTAGGAAATTCTTCCTCTCACTAACAAGGTACTATTTTGGCTTCTGAATTCTCAAGTAACAGCTCTGCTCTGGGCTCAAGGGCACCTGGTTTGATTCAAAGTCAAGCATCGTCGTCCCTCAGGTGGGAATGTTAGGGACTGGAGCGTGAGAATGGCTTGTCGTGGATTATGTCTCCCTTACGATAGAAATTCCACAGCTGACTTAACTGCCCCAGAGGGAAAAGAAGAGTTTATGTCTTAAGATCCATAACGCACTGGGAGTTGATCAGTTTATAGCTCTCTGAAGAGAAGCCCAATGGTGCATCAGTGCAATGGATTGGTTTGTCAAACCCCATTAGATCTAGGAAACTAGAAGACGTTTTACAACAGACTCTCTGCACCCATGATTCAGGACAGTGGGAGCTGGTAAGACTGTCCATGGACCATGCCTTGCTGAGCTGGCTTGCCAAGACGGTGGTCCTCCTCAAGGAACCAGGAGTCGAACCAGATCTCAGATGAGCTCCAAATGACAAGATGTATTTCCATTACAACCCTGATCTGTGAACAGAATCTGCTCTTCGACAGTGCCGTTGATTACATGTTTGTTTCCTGGATTACTTAGCAACTAGCTCTCTCAGCAATACGGTGTTATTTTATTTTTTTGAAGATTGTGTTTATTTATTTATTGGAGAGAGAGAGAGCATGGGGAGAGGGGTAGAGGGAGACAGAACATTTCAAGCAGACTCTGCACTGAGCACAGAGCCCGATGCAGGGCTCAGTCCCACGACCCTGAGATCACAACCTGAGCCAAAATCAACAACTGGATGCTCAACCAACTGAGCGACCCAGGTGCCCCAATATAATATTATTTTAACAGTTCTGCACTGTTACATTCTCTCTACTCACTTGTCTCTGTAGATTTGATACTGTTATTTCCTCCTATCCTGCTCTTTTCCAAGAGCACATTTGGTACTCAGTCATAAACGAGGGCAATAATCATTAACAAAGCTCTCTAGTGAGAGTTCTATATACCAGTAGAACCTGATCCTCAGAACTCAAGGAATATAAACCCTCTAGAGACTCAAGCAAAAGTTCCTCCAGACCACAGTAGAGGTATGGGGTACACACCGGGACTAAGGGCAACATCAGAAGGGGAGTTTTCTAAAAAGGAGGGAAGGTACCCACTGAGGCTGAGAGCACTTCATAGCCCTGGGGACTCGTGAAGGCCAGGGGATGTTTCAGAATTCCCAAAAGTCCTACCAGTTAGCAACCAGGGGCACCGTCCCAGCTCATTCCACGTTGCCACAACAAACAAAGGAAGGAAATGATTTGTCATCGAGGTGATATCCCACAGCCGGGTCCAGCTGTAGCTCTATCTCAGCTTCCCCGCCCCCCGCCCCAACAGATGAAACTCTAATCTGGCACAGTAAAGCCAGCATGAGTCGGAACTTCCTTAGTGTCTCTATCCGGACCTTCAATATTTGAAGATAAACTCAGGCACGTTTTTGAACACATCCCTCCAGATTCTGAATGCCAGATAAATGTAAGCCTCCCCCCTGGGAGGATGAGTAAAAAGAAAGAAAAAAAAAATACCAGGAGCATGAAAAAATTAGGTAGTTCAAAAGAGAAGGTTCTGTAAAGGAGCTCATTCCTAGTGTGACGTCATGTTCCATCTGACCACAAAGCTCCAAGCAGCCACTTCCAAGCAAGACATTGGGCCATTTCAAGACTAAAGCACAAATCTAACCAGATGAAACTCACCAGGGTAGATCTAAGATCCTGCCTTTGCATTGAAGGGACTGATTTCGGAAATGCAGGAAATGTTCCGGTATGACTAGGAAGCAGAACAGAAGTGGAAAGTCTTTTGAGTCTTCACTGCCATCAGCTCAAAATGTTTCAAATATTTGATGATTAGTTTTAAACATTTAGTACAAGCTTATGCTGGATAGAGAGAAGTAGAATAGGGGCCACAGTGTCACTCTTTACTGGCCTCATCATTGCTGGGACCCACCCCTCAGAGCAGATTTAGACAAATGGGAGCACATGGAAGGAAGGCAGCCAGGATGGTGAGAAACAGGATGGTGCGAAACATGTTTGAAGGAGGTGTGATGTCAAGACACTGTGGAACTCAGTGTTTTCGGTTTAGACTGGAGAGAACACAAAACCTATCTTCAACCATCTAAAGGGTTCTGGGGTGCCTGGGTGGCTCAGTTAGTTAAGCATCTGTCTTTGGCTCAGGTTATGATCCCAGGACCATGGGATCAAGCCCTGCATCAGGCCCCCTGCTCAGTGGGAGCCTGTGTCTCCTTCTCCCTCTGCCTGCCCCTCCCCCTGCTTGTCTGCTCTCTCTCTCTCTGTCAAATAAATAAAAAAAATCTTAAAATAAAATAAAATCATTTAAAAAATACAGTCTAAAGGGTTTCCGTGTGGAAGGAGGATTGTACTTATTTTGTATGGCTTGATGTGAAAAACAAGACTAAAAAAATAAGATGTATCAGTCTTGTCAAAAAAGAACTATCCATTGTAGCTATTCAAGAAAAGTAAGGGCTGAGATTTGTATGTTCTCTATTACCGGAAGAACTTGAAAGTAGACTGGAATGAGTATTTGTTCAAACATTGGAGCTGAACTCAACAGTCATCGAGGCTGTTCTGTGTCAATGACTGTATGAATCTTAATTAAAAGGCCTTATAGGGCGAGTGCTGTATTATGTGTCTTTATATTCTAAAGAGCCTTTCCCAGCTCAAGCATATAACACAGTGGGTTCATAGATAGGACTAGATTTTTCTTTTTTTGAATCATCGGTGGGTACTAAAGTTTTGCCAAGTTTTAAATAATCATTTCCAAGAAAAAACAAAACACACACACACACGAAACACACACAGAGAAATTCTTAAGAGAAATATGAAAAGAGAATTACACCACTTGTCAATCCAGTGAGCAAAATCCAACTAATTGCCAGACAACATCATAACCTTAAAATACAAACATCGTGATGGTATGGGGTGGGGGGGGGAATACCTCTTTTTGTTGCATTTTGCTATTGAAGAGAAGCTCATAAATCATTATTTTATAGCTTTATAGTTTCCTTTTACTTAACTTTTAAATAAATTTGTAGGATTTATTCTTGTGAAACAAATACATTTATTAAAGGGCCTGACAGAACCAAGAATATAATTTTGATATTTTTATTATTTTCAAAACAAAGGATATTCCTTTGTTTATAATAATTCACCATAAGCTCAAACTGTAGTCTTCAACCTAAGAAGTAGTGACTTTGCTCATTTTTCCTGACCCCCTGTTTGTTATCATAGAATTGGTCACAGAGATTAGCCTGATGGAAATAATTATCATTAAGAATTGTGTATATTTATAAGGAAAACTAAATATTTAAAATTTTATTTTTCTAGGAAAACGTGCAAAGAATAACCTCTACAACAGGAAAAAAAATTTTAAGTAGACTTAGGAATAACGAGTCAAATGCTCTTATTATGCTTTCTTTGATTTCCTTCTGTAAAAGAGGAGAAAGTGATATGGCAAAGTCACAAACCAGAAACAAACAGCCTAAATTCGCTTTGTTACGTGGCTTTCAAAATATCTATGGTACTATTAAACCTGTGAATTGAATACTTGTGAATTCTTTCTATTTTATTTCTATTTTATTGTGAATAAACCTGTGAATTGAATGCATCGGAATAATCAGGAGAGTTGACATTTTAAAATCTGCATTTCCGCCTCACTTGAAAAATCCAAACGTCTGGCCGCACCGGGATCCCACTGCCTTACGGCAGCAACAAGCACCAGTTAAGATGTCCCCTCTTCCGAAACAACATGCTCTTGCCCGTTTGCCAAGCACTCTGTGACCCTGTGCAGCATTACACCTGTCCTGTCTCACGCATGCGCATTCTTGCTGGCTTGGCGCCGCCATCCTTGGACGTCTGCCCATGAGCCCCACTACACACTTTTATCCATGTAGGAAGATCTGGGTAACCTGTACCTCTCATGATTCCCCCAGCCAATTCTGTACAAGTCTAGAGGATATAGATGCCTTCCAGAATGAAGGTGATTCTCAAGGCCCACCATGAGAGCCCACCACAAGAATGGAAGAGACCCATACTCCATATTGGCAAGCAAGGTGCAACCACTTTCCTAAGTAAGAAGACTTTAAATTGACCCTTAGGGTCCTCAGGAGTGCAGGGGAAACTGTCCCACCTTACAGTCTTTATCTATGTGACAATCACCAGCATTCGATTAGGTAAAGAGGGTTAGGGTTAGCGAAGAGGGAGAGCATTAATTACTTTGGTTTTGCAATGGCAAAGTATGGGTTAACCATGAGGTCTGTCAATGACCTGCAGCCAACTCCAACTAGAATATGCCTGAAGTTAAAAGAACAGAGCCTGGGTGGCTCAGTTGGTTAAGCAACTGCCTTCGGCTCAGGATATGATCCTGGAGTCCCCAGATCAAGTCCCACATTGGGCTCCCTGCTCGGCGGGGAGTCTGGTTCTCCCTCTGACCCCTCCCCTGTCATTCTCTCTCTCTCTCTCAAATATATAAATAAAATCTTTAAAAGAAAAAAAAAGAAAAGAACAGGGTTTATTACTCCTTTTACAAGAAGGAACATATACCACAGAAAACTGTATGTGCATGTGTGTATCTCAGTAAGAGAATATTAGAAAGAACTCATTATAGGAAGAGCTTTGGTTGGGGTTATTTGGGGGACGATCTAAAGAAACAAGGCTCCCTTCTAGCTTGGATGCTGTCAGAGAGCAGGGGGTGATTTTAGAATTCGGTATTTTGTGGGTATCACCATGACCTTGTTTTTACCTACGGCAAAATCAGGAAGTGGCCCTGTTTTATTTCATTTTATTATTGTCTCAGCGTAATCTTGTCTGCAGTTGGTGTCTTGTGGAATTATGTGCTCCAGGGAAACAAAGTGGCCTGGACGTGGGCTTCAGACAGCCTTGGAATAATATTGAGGTCCAGCTGTGAACCTTAGGTCAGTCTTAACAGTGCTTTGGAGTATCCAAACCGTGGTCATAGGTACTAATCGGCTTTGTGGTAAAACAAACAAAAGATGTTTTCACGTGGATGCCTCTCATTCGGTACTCAGTACCGGGTTGGAGGGTCCACTCTGTGCCTTTACACCTCAGCTGCAGGGAAGGAATGAGCTGGATAAGGGGGTTCTTCTAAGCCACTGCTGGAACTATCCTCAGAAAAAGTGTGCATCTCCATGGGATTCCATCTTCTCAAAACGTGTCCTTTACCTTGCTACTTTCCATAGCAATTGGCCAATAAGTAATCTACTCTGGAATCAGTGTTATTGTGAAGAAACAGGAACTGTTTTACAAAGAGGGGACATCTTGAGGAAAATCCTCTGTCACACAGAAAAATGCAGACACAGAGAACGGTTGCCGAGTTTGGCTTCACTGAGCCGCTGACCCAGACCGCGCTCAGCTCTGAGGCCTCTGTCCAAGTGTGTCCACTGATGTGGGGGGTGTCTGTGGGGACAGGAAGTGGAGTGAGGAGGATGTGTAGTAGGAGACCACCCTCTTGCCTACAAAATATCAACCCTAGTCAGGAGGAACTTCCACTTCTTCATAATTAAATTTTTTAGAAGTTTAATGAGTAGAAATTACTCATAATTGTTGGATTCCAGGTGGCATAGGAAACTTCAGAATATTACAGGATCCCTCAGCCTAATGAGGCTCTCTCCAGGCTACCGTTGGGACACTGGGGGATGCTGGCTGTCACAAGGTGCCTCTTGCTGGCCTCTACCATGTGTTCTAATCCCAGGTCTATTGTGGAGAAGGAAGAACACAGGCTCTGCTGTCAGGCAACTCTCCCTCGGTTCAAATCTGCTTGGCCTGAGATGTGCTATCAATGTCCCACACCACAGATTTCCCCTCATCTGTCACACAGAGGATGCAATACACCTCCTTTGGTAGGTTTTCATTGTCAAATGCTAGATGAAATGATGCCTGGTTCAGGGTTGCCCTTCAAATGCTTGGTGCAGACACTCTCAGTGTTCACCTGTGAGTCCCTCGTCAAATGAATGAATGAATGAATGAATGAATGAATGGGGTGGACCCACCATTCAGCATTAGATCAAAATCCTGTCTTGCCATTTCTTCTTCTGAAGCCTGTTTTGTTTTGAAATTTACTCATACTCTAGAAAGCATTCCCATCATTAAATACATCAACTCATTCCTTGCCTAGGATTAGCTTGGGAGGCATGATAACTCTTGAGTAGGATGAGGAAGAGAGGAAAGATACCATGGTAGAGTAAGTCACTTACCACTTTTGCCAACTTTTCAATTTTGATCAGCAGAAACCCAATAATTATTCAGGACAAGTGATTGGCTTCCTGAATTTATTTTGGAAGCTATGTTTGCTTTCAACAGTGAGAGCGCTGTGTTTACTTTACAGTTTATAAAGCTTAAAAAAATGGGAGTTATGAACATAGTTGTAAATCTTCCAAAGGGCCCAGGTTTTAGCTCCCAGAGAAATCTAAGATTTCTTTTTCATATCATGATGTTTTAAAACCCTAATCAAAATCAAGTTCCCTGACAGCAGGGACAATCTCATCCAGCTGCTAATTCCCTCTCTCAGTCTGGGCCACACTTTAGAACCCATTTCCTTCACCCATCAAGCTCACCCACAGCTTCTGCAGAAACGATCCTCCCTTCTCCTCCCACAGGATCCTGTGCCTTCCCAGGGAAATGAAGCCCTTTTTGATCTACAGCCTTGGCTGACCCAGAAGCATTTTCCATTCTATACTGTGCCAAAATATCATTACGTGGCCTGCTATTAGTCAGCTGAAAATTACCTCTGAATACTGGTCACAACCATCCACTTAATATGCTTCCATCTGTTGTAAAATTAATTTTCTTAGGAGATTTTTGAACTTTCAGTTAGAACATCGTGATCCAAAGTTTTATCTAAAAGGGTTTGTCTCTCCCTCCTATGATACTTCTTATGATTGACATGGGATTAGAATGAAGTTAATGTTACAGATTATCAGGAGATCCTAAGGAGCTCTGTGGGATCAGGGGAAGCGGGCAGGCAGGGCAGAAATACCTCACTTAACCCTCTGTTACTTCCCTTGACATTTCTCTATTTCAGGATTTTAAGATTTCATCTTTTAGCTCCATACATTTGGAAGCTGACTTATCATCTCTAAGGTGAGGCATGTTGAAAGAAAACAAATTTAGGAATACCAAGAAGAAAACTTCCCACTTATTGTGTATTTGAAATCACATGATGTCTATTCCATGGTTAACCAATTCCTGCTTGTAAAAATGGACACTTTGATCACATGCTTTGAAAGCAATTTGCACAAAGCCTTCCAGCTTTTGCTACATGGAGTCAAAGTTCCCACCAAAGTAACCATAGAAGCACCATGGTTAGTAGGTTTTGTTTTTTGTTTTTTTTTTTGTCTTTTTTTCTTCTTTTTCTTTTTTCAGAGAATCCCAGCATGAGATCTTCTTCATCTTCTCTCCAATGAGGCTTCCATAATGTTCTGTCTCTTCCCTCATTGGCAACTTTCATCTTTTTCCATAAACACCTTTTCTTGTGTTTTCAAACATAATGGCCCATCTCCGGCGGAAGAAGGGTATAGGAAGTTGTAGAAGGAAAAGTCTGGGGACCTAGTTTTAGGATCTTCCACACTTAGCCCTTAGTATGGGTATTCTGTCTCTATACTTCTTATCCACCAAGAAGGGGACCCTTGGCATGTTATGTAACTTCTCTGAGTCTCAGGAGCAGTGTTTTGAGGATGAAATACATCTGGATGGGGCATAGCTACCCACGAACTCTGAATGCTCATCTCGATGTGTTACAGTACAGATGAAAAAGTTACATGTCCTTTTAAGCCACTGAATGGAGTTGGATCTACACCTTCTCAGGTCAATGTTTATCAGAAAGTGAGTAGATGCCAGGGTGGAGGCTTCTTGTGCTCCCTTCATATCTCTTCCTTTCAAATACCTGCATGGATTATACTTTCCTGCTTCTTCCAGGAAATCATCATCTTGAAACAGTCTGGCCAATGTGACCATATCACTTTCAGGCGACAATATTCATTTGCCAATGTGCAATTCCCCAGCTCTCTCTGTCCCAATTATGGGAACCAAGAAGTTTGTATGTTTCAGACTGTCCAGCTGCAAGATGGTTGAGCCTCTGTCAAACCCCAGGGGCCAAGGGGCAGAGCCCCTTCCACCCATAATGGACATTCAACAAAAAACAACAAAAGACAAAAAAGTAAACTTTTGTCCCATGAAGCCCCTCAAGTCTTGGGTTTACTGTTGCTGTAGTACATTACCAGCCTGTATTGATTAACACAGATGCCCAAGACTTCACTTATTTAGAGACTTGGATATAATCAGGACAATACTGCACAGTTATTTCCATTAGCAAATACACTAAAATATAGTGTATTTTCCAGCTTCCAGATAAACATGGCAGATTAAACCATGCATGTACACTCCTTCCCTCCTAAAACCCTGTTAAAAGGCAAATATGGGGAGATTTCATACAATGAACACAAAGATAGGGTAGAGAGGAAAAGAACACAAAATTTTAAAATCTAAAAGCAGATGGATAAATAATAAGGGGCATATTTAAGAAGGCTGAATCTAAGCCAGCAGGTAGAGAAAACAGATTAAACCATAGAACCCTTAAAAGCCTCAGTGAGCATGCATACCAGCTACTTTCCAAAGTGGAGATAAAGGGACAGGAGTTTCTAGAATAAGAAGGCTTGGTTGAAAGCACTTTAGAAGTTAGTTTCTATTCAATGTGCCTGGGCAAGCAAAGAATGGGTACAAAGAGGAAACCCTGTAGTGTCCCAGAGAGGAAAAATAAATGAAAAATTCCACACAAAAGATCAGGAATCCCGGGGGCCTCAGATTTCTTGGTAGCAAATACTGAAAACTAAAAGAAAACCATGCAATATTTCTCTATTCCTATTCTTAAAAGTATGTACCCAGCTAAACTATCAGTCAAGTGTCAGGCAAAAAATATAAACAGTTTCAGCAACTGAAGGTCTAAAAAAATTTACCTCCTTTTCATTCCTCCAAGGAAAGTCACTGGTTGACATGCCCCACAAAAACAAGGGAGTAAACCCCAAAAGAAGTCATGATCTCAAAGAAACAGGGTATCCAACCCAAGAGAGAAAGGACAAATCCCCAGGATGGTGGAGAAGATTGGAGAACCTAGGATTACCCTTGCATTCCACACGGCAACAAGTCTCGGAGAAATTTCTTCAAAAAAATTGAAATGTTATGGGGCACCTATGTGGCCCAGTCAGTTAAGCATCTGACTTTTGGTTTTGGCTCAGGTCATATCTCAAGGTCATGAGATTAAGCCCTGAGTCAGGCTTCACACTCAGCAGGGAGTCTGCTTGAGATTCATTTTCTCCCTCACTCTGATCATGCTCTCTTTCTCTCTCTCAAATAAATAAATAAATAAATAAATAAATAAATAAATCTTTAAAAATTTAAATAACTAATGTGAATGAATATATTGAGAAGAGATTCAGATGACTGCTGGAGTGTTTGGAGTAAACATTGGGGATAAATATGTAGAAAACTGAGCCCACAAACGAATGAAAAGATAATGACTGATTCCAGGAAATGTAAAAAGTTGCACAGGAATGGAAGAGTCACCAGAGTTCAGCTCTCGGTTGCATTCACATGATCATAACAATGTAAGCAATGGGAGCTAAAATGGAAATATGATATGGAAAGATTGACGGCCAAGAGAAGGGTGGGTTTCTGTGGAGGGTACTCAAGGGGAGAAAACAGTTACAGCCTCATCTTATCCAGCAGGAAGTCAAAAGATAATGCGTAAAGCTGAAAAATCAAGAAGCAGCAAAACCAACACATTGTTTAGAGATACGCAGGAAAACACCACAGGAATCAGCTGGAAGAGGAGATAGTGACTTTTGGGGGGAGGAGAAGCGAAGAGACTAAAAAGAGAATTGACAATTTGTGTATCAACTCCTGTGGAGCTATTTGACTTTTCACATGTTGTATTTGAATCTCTATAATAAAACACCCAAAACTCTCTTTAAAAAAAAAAAGAAAAGAGTAAAGGACAACAATAAAAAGAGCAGAGTGAAACTTGGCTGAATGTGTATTTTTAAAAATAATTTTTTTTCCTATTTAAAACTTTGTCATTGTTTTCAAAAGTTCAGATGAACAAAAAGAAGGAAATAGCATGAAGGAAAACCTTTAATTGTGTTTTCTGAGCCCCATGAACATATTTAAATGTTTTAAAACACAATGAAATGGTGTTGTGTCCCTGGAAAAGTTAAGAGACATGGCAAATATACTAAGTAATTAAGCATGAAGCAGCAGTTTGGCAAAAATAAAAGGCAGGTACTGGAGAAGTATAAAAATCACCATATTGGGGCGCCTGGGTGGCTCAGTGGGTTGAGCCTCTGCCTTCGGCTCGGGTCATGGTCTCGGGGTCCTGGGATCGGGCCCTGCATCAGGCTCTCTGCTCAGCAGGGAGCCGGCTTCCCTCTCTCTCTCTGCCTGCCTCTCTGCCTACTTGTGATCTCTGTCTGTCAAATAAAGAAATAAAATCTTAAAAAAGAAATCACCATATTACAGGGGCGCCTGGGTGGCTCAGATGGTTAAGTGTCTGCCTTCAGCTCAGGTCATGATCCTGGAGTCCTGGGATGGAGTCCCACCTCGGGCTCCCTGACCAGAGGGGAGCCTGTTTCTCCCTCTCCTTCTCACTCATGGTCTCTCTTTCTATCACTCACTCCCTTGCTCTCTAGCTCAAATAAATAAAATCTTTAAAAAAAAAAAAAAAAGAATCTTTATTTTAAAAAAATCACACAATATTACAAAAGAAAATCTATCTCTTCTAAAACAAAAAAGACAAACCATGAAGTACTTGATACCAACAGTGAAATGTCTGAATTCCAAAAATAGACACTCTTACATGTTTTCAGAGGTGGGAGAAGGTTAATTACAGAGCAAGAGCAATAGTTTTTTATCTTTGCTTTTACTACGTTCCAGGAGATGCCTCCGTGATTCCCTTGCATTTTTTTCTTCACAAAACTTTCCATTAATTTTTAATTAATTTTTTAAAAACTGCCAAACTCTTATCATCAACTCATTTTCAAAGAAGTCTGTCTATCTATTTAAATTTCTTTCAAATATTTTTGACGCTCCCAGCTGAAATGTTCAGTTATCCTCTGCTGCCTTTGTTAATCCCATAGGGACCAGCTGTTCCATCAAGTCCATGTGTGCCTACAGATCCTCCTCTTTAATGGTTTGCTTTCCCTCAGTGGCTACTTCTCCATTTATAATTATGAATGAAGGACTAGAAAAGATCAGTGTTGGTCACTCAGCAATTGCCTTCCTCAGCAACTGTGGAGGGTCTCATTCCTAGCTCAGAACTCTGCCCTGACTGGAACCATATTCCAGTCTGGTTTGGGTGGATGGGTGGGGATATTCTGCCAATGTACTCCTTTACAAGCAGGGAAAAGTCTTACCTCAAAAAAAGATGAGAATAAGCCAAGCAAGATATTTCTCTGAAAGTAGGGAATTTTAGGGCATTTCATTGGTCTGCACAACAGCTTAGGAAAGGAATAATAATAGGAATTATTTTTTCTGTTTCTGGGAGACAGAGCCTCCACTTTATTTATAGAGTTCATCTCATCTGTTACATCCTAAGAGAAAATCCCGCAGCCAGCCCTCTGTGTACCAGAGCTGAGGACCAGTCCAGCTGGGCTGGCAACCCTTCAATTAATTATGCTGCTAATTGCCACACAGGCTGCTCATTCATTTAACATCATTCAACAAATATTTTCAGCTCTTGTTGATGATGATCTTGGCATTTTTCCAGGGCTCTGTGGGGAAGACTGGTACTCCCTTCTTCAGTGACCCATTCCAGATGTCTCTATTTGTTTGTGATTTTCTTGGCTCTATTCTCCATCAAACCAGTCTACTTTACAATTTTCTAAAATTCCTTAAAATTTCTGCAGATAGAAACTTCTCTGTTTTCTGGGACTGCTAAGGATTCAATTTCATCCTTTTACTCCTTTAGTCATTTTCCTGGGATTTGAACAAGAACTGGTGGGGTGTGTATTTGCTTAGTCTTCCATCTTGGTACAGAAGGCATGTCCCTAACTTTGATTCATTTCTTAATTTGCTAGAGTTCTCTGAGTACATTTATAAGAAGCATATGTTGGTTGCTGTATTTTCTGCATCCTTGCATTTCCAAGAATTTTTAGCACCCTCTGATATAAACAACAGCTGGGTATAAAATTCTGGTCTCACAATCTTTCCACTTCAAAATCTGTAAGTGTTGTCCCACAGTTGTCTGATATTTGCAGTCACCATCTGGTGACACACTGCTTTTAGCTCTCACTTTGGTGTTGATTTCTTTCTGCTTGGATACTTAATGCATTTTTCCACTAAACATGACATTTTAAAAAATGTCTAGAATATACCTCGATGTGGTTCTCATTTTCCTTCATGTCTCATACCTCATATCACAACTCTTGTCCTTTCCCAAAACATAAGATGCAATCATTTGTCATTCATTTATCCCTTTTCCACATATGTCTTTATACTTTCTCTTAAATCTCTCCTCCTTACTTCCACGAAAGCTCTACTCTGCAATCAAAGCCCCCTCTTCAATGAGAAATAAATTCTGTAAATCCTTTATCATTTCACTGTCCTGCCATGTTTGAAACCTAGTCCTCCCTTCCAAATACCCTTCCAAATACCTGGGGGTGTGGGGACAAGGTTTTCCACATGGCATTTCCACATGGCTGTCATCCTTGACTCCCCCTCCTTCCTGATACTGACATCTGATTAAAGTCCCCTCTACCTCTTAAAAATGTCTCACATCTACCTACTTCTCTCCATTCCTGGGGCCACTAAAGATTACCTTTCACTCCCTAAATTCCCATGACAGCCTCCTAATTGGTCTCCCACAATTAGTGTTGCTCTTCCACTGCTCATTCTTCACATTATCACAGGAGAGCCCCTTTGAAAATACACAGGTAATCATTCCTAAAAGTCCTTTTCTCTATGTTACAACCTCAATGCTTGCATAACGGTAAAAGTGAGTCCTAGAGACAACAAGATCAAGATCATTTGTAACTTAGCCTCTGGTTTCCCTTCAGACTTTCAACTCATCTTTTCTTTGAATATCCAGTCTTACAGGTTTTTGTTTTTTTGTTTTTTGGTTGTTTATGCCACTCTCTTTCAGTTTCGAGACTTGCCCTAGGCTGCTACTTCCGCCTGGACTACATCCCATTTGCCCATTAAGATTATTTTATTCATTTAGATAATGCCTGCATATTCTTCAAGGCTGCTAAAATATCACTTCTCCTGGAAAAATCACTCCTGATCCCCTAAGCCAGTCAAAGTGCCCCTCTTATAAGCTTGTTACTTCTCTTCTGGAACTTTCCATGCTTTATGCTGCTGATTGTGATTTGTCTCGCTTATGAGGTAGACTCAACTCTGTTGCAACAGGGACCATGTCTGCTCTTGCTCAGGGCCATGATATAAAGGTGCTTGATAATTTTCATCCAGTAAGTGATTTTATTAAATAAATTTTTCCTGGGATATGCTAAACCTTTTTACATAAATATAACCCTTATTCATTTTAATGACTTTCTTTTCTCTTGTTTTAGCGATTCCTTCTCCCTGATATGCTTTTTTTTTTTTTAAACTTTTGTTATTCTTAATACACAAAACATGTCTCATTTCTTTTTCTTATCCATTTAGGGTCAGGATGCTTTTCCTCTGAGTTCTGAGAGACTTTCTTCAACTTCCTTCTACTTGAGTGACTCAGTGTTCTGTGGCAGACTCTCTTCAGTTCACTTCTTTCATGGCATTTTAAAATTTAACCAGCTTGCTTTTTGTCTGTAAACAATCTGCCTGACTTCAGATCTGTACCTTTTTATGACTGCCTACTCTAGCTGCAAAGATGCCACGTCCTCTCAAACTTGGTCAGAATACCAATGAGAGTTTCCTAACACTGTGTTCTGTCTCATGTAGGAATTTCATTTCACGGGCTCTGTTGGCTGGATCTTTCAGATTATTTTTCTGCTTTGGCAGAATCTCTCGTGTTTTCTTTTTCTATTTTTTTTTAAGTTTCTATTTTAATTGCAGTTAGTTAACATACAGCATTATATTAGTTTCTGATGTACAGTATAGTGATTCCACACTTCCATACAACACCCAGTATGGGTCACAAGTGCCTCCTTAATCCCCATCAACTATTTCCCCCACGCCCCTCTGTGTGTCTTCTTTTTCTCTCTGTTTGCTTACCCTTCTAGAGATGAGTGTACCTCAGATGGGTTTAGTTTGATCTGCTTTAACGATAATTCTTCTAGATCTTTCAGACTCAGGAAAAGAAAGAATGAAGTCTAGTTTTACTTTGCCAAAACTGAGGTCCGCTTCTCTGTAAGGTGTGGAAAACAAGAGGGAATGCAGCCTCTGTGCCTCAGGCTGCACTTCCTGGTTAGCTGTTGAGCTAGAAGAAGGCTGGATCAGGGCCTGCCTTCATTACGGGTACTTCCCCGGCTAGTGTAGGTCAAAGACAAATGCTCCCACATGATTTCTGGTGCTTTGAGTTCTCCTCAAAGGTAGGAATGATGCTCATCTTTCCCCGACGCCAACCTGTCCAAATTGAGGAGCACTTGCTACTTCTAGATACATGGGTTTCTTTTGGGGAAGTCCCTCAACATATTCCTCAGTCAGGCTTCAAGCACCGAAGCCCATTATCCAATAAACTCTCTTCTTCCATCTGTGCTATAGAAGAACCTTAAGATTTCCGACATATTGATAGCAACCATCAATAACTTCTAAGATTTGTAAAGATTTTTCGCTATTCAATCTTGGTCACATAGACGGGCATATGAAGACAGCCATTACTACCCAGATATTCTTTACAGAATCTCACTATAATAGCACTGATTTCGTTTGTGGCATGCCACAAGTTAGGTAATCTATGCTGTGACCATGTGGATGATCACTCATCCACAGTGAAAATCCGAATAGCCTCAGATACCTTTACCCTATGGCTCCCCCTTCTGGTCCTGCAATGAGCAACAAGTCCATTTTGTGCTTGGGAACTGACTGTCCCCTGGAATACTGATCAGGCTTGATTAAAGCTGAGTTCTCAGCCCAGCAGACACCTCTCTATTAACTGGGTAATTCAAATTCCTGAGAAGCTTTCCATGTTTCTTAGGAGACTGCCAGCAGGGAATCTGAGAGCAATCTGCACATCAAGGACACCCTTCAGATCGGAGCCCACGGATGTGAAGGTCCTGGCTTCATCTGGACTCTTCAGTCAACAGGGAAACACAAACCCTATGCGGCAGGAGGGCATGTGGAAAAAAGAATATTTGCTGTTGTCCACCTGTAACTATAATGTCCTCAGAGACTCGGGGAGCTTTATCTTCTTAACAAAATAGGGACGGGATAATTCAATACTCTTAGTGAATTCTTACTACTTCCATCTTTCCTTAATTACCCATATGGTTTAAAAACTACAGTCTGATTGCTGTTATATGATTTGATCAAATTCAGAATTATGACTTTTTTTCATCAATAAGAAACATCTCTCCTGCCTCTAAAAAACCGATGAAAATTTGAGAAGAAATTTGTTTTTTTCCTTCCAGGTTACAGTGCTCTCGGTATACATGTGTTTTGTATTTGGAAGTCTGACCTTTGCTTTCCTTGTCCCCCCAGGCTACAGATGCAAGTCAAATAATAATTATGTGTGTGTACCTGCATGTGTGTGTGTGTGTGTGTGTGTGTGTGTGTATGGGAATACATATACCTTTTGAAATAGTCATTTCTGCATATGCATATGAATGAGTTTCCATTTGAAATTACTGTCAAGATGTCATTAAAAAACACTTTTGGAATGCTTAATGATCTAAAATGTCTTCCTTGTGCTTAAATAGAGGCATTGCTTAATAAAATCACTTTGTTAGGGATAACACGCCTAGAGATTCCCATTATGAGCACAACTGCTATTTTTCATGCACTAACTCTCCCATTCTCTCCAACTCTTCTCCTATTCTACTCCAGATTCATTTTGCAGCTTCTGCCCACTTCAGGGCTGGCTAACATGGGTCTGCTTAAGAGAGAGAGAGAGTACTGATACATTTTTACATGACTTGAAAATGCTCGACATTTAAAGAAAAAGGTGTATCATTTCAAAAACTTGTTAAAAGCAAGTTATGTTAAGAAACTTAAGCTGCAGAGAGATGGCATTTGTCCTTGGTTCCTGCCTTCGACTAACAGGTGACAGAGGAGGGAGCAGAGATGGTCACCCAAAGAATCCTACTTTCTACTGTTTTCAGAACTTTTTGTAAACATCAGAAGAGTCAGCAGGGATGTTACTAGTGGACTTTTTTGGGTATTTATTCTACATTTCAGGAAACACTCATTTTTTTGAGGATCCTCCATCCCCAATCCAGTGCCTCATTTGGCTAAGGTTAAGACTCTACTCAGGTCAGTTGAAGCAATCAATCTCCCCTCCCTAGTGACTGGGACTTGGATTTCCAATGACTGACGTTGGCCCAATCAATAAATCTCAGGACTTTCATGAAAAGCAACCAGAGAGACATGACCAGAGAGACATGACCAGAGAGAGCTATTCCCCTATCCTGGACTGAACCTGGAAGGCGGCCATCTTGTCACCACCCAGAACCTGAGAGCAAGACAATGCGGAGCACAGAGATGAGGAGAGGACCACTGTATCCCTTGAGCCACTGGATCCATCTAAACTTAAAGCCTTGAGATCCTCAGTTACATGGAAAAAAATAATAAATCCTTGTTTTTAAAAAAAATAAATCTTATTGTGTTTTTTCTCGTTTGCCATGGGAGACATTCCAACTGATTTTTAAAATTGCTTTGGTTGAATCTTAAAGCTTAAGAATCACAATGGGCCGGGATGAGACTTGGACAGACAAGAGCAGTGCTGTGGTGAGAGTAAGCAGAGTGAAGGAATGAGGGAGGGCTGAACAGTGAACTATACCTTTGCTTGCTTGCTGTCCCTCTCAACAGGCACAGAGATTTGGCTGAGACAATGGCTAAGTGCCTCAACATGACTTCTTCTTTTTTTTTTTAGATTTTTAAAAATTTCTTTATTTGAGAGAGGAAGCATGAGTAAGGGGAGGGGCAGAGGGAGAAGTAGGTAGACACAGGGCTTGATCCCAGAACCCCAGGACCATGACCTGGGCTGAAGGCAGATGTTTAACCACCTGAGCCAACCAGGCATCCCCTCAATATGACTTCTACGTAGGTTGTACCTTTCTGCCCAGAGCACACTACATGTAGCACAGGATCTCCTCATACAGGTTGTTTGGGTTTGCTTTCAGTATTTTGTAGAATGAGAATTTCCAGCGGAAAACAAGTCCAGAGTTTTGGGGACTTGGTTGTATGCAGAAGGACACTTTGGAAAAGTAAAGCAAGAGCACAGCTGGTAGGATCTGAACTGGGGTGGGGTCTTAGAGCCCTAGCAACCTCCCCCACATGACACACCCACTCAGCATTCTCCCCAGCCTCCCGGATCTCCTGGTCCCTCCAATCCCAGAGGCTGAGGCACTGTCAGGAGCTGGGGGGGAACCACAGAGCCCCCTGAGAAATTCTCTAATTGCAACCAAGAAACATCTTCAGATGAAGATATCAAGCTCCAGAGACCTTGAAGAAATCCCTGGGCGGGCTTAGCACTGTGAGGTTATCCGATTTTTACTACTGTGTACCTTTTAAAAATTTGTACTCCTCTTCAACTTCCTCCTTTCCAGAATGAGCACACTCTAACAGTATACTACTGAACAAACAGTCCATTTATCTAAAAATGAAGTTCTTCATGAGTCTCCTGCTTTCACAGAGGGAAATACTACAAGAAGTGTGGAAGATTCACTCTCAGGGTCTTTCACACATGAATCTGCAGAAATAGAGAGCATTACTTCATGGGGCATGAATACAAAGATGGTCCCCGGAGAAAGGACCTTAATTATCCTGATCTTGGTAATTGTTCCACGATGTGGGTGTCCCTCAAATCATCACCTTGGACACGTTACATACACATAATAGCACTTGTCAATCATCCCTTGTTAAGGTTAAAAACTGCAAAAGACCTTGAACGGGACAATGAACTTTGCCTGGGTAAAGCTCCACGTTCTACATTTTATTACCTTTATACTCTCCATTATAGGGATGTTTATTGGTAAAAGCACTTATTTAAGAACTGTCTCTGTATTTGCTGGGAGACCCATTTACATGCTGGTATTACCCCCCAACCCTTTTAAAATCTATACTTTCCTTCAGAAATAGAAAACACTGAGATCTTCTTTAGTGTTATTGGAGGTTTCAAAATCATGACCACAGATGAAAACAAATTAAAAAATTATAGGATTCTATATACCTTTTCAGACTGCACATTCCCCAACCCCCCTCACCTCCGCCCTCATACACTGTTCCTCCCCATTCCCCGCAGGTTCAGCAGAACCAGATGGCTGCCGCTGCCACTCCATTCCGTGATGCCTCTTTCACCTAGTGGCGTGATATCCCCGAGGAATATTCCAGTCGATAGCTCAGAGGTGACTAAACATTTATATTCCATACACAGCGATAATAACACAGTTGCATTTCCGAATACTGGAAAACACATCCCAGATCTCAGAACAAAAATACAGGCTGATAAACTCATTCAGGGAGGCTAGAGTGGACCTTTCCTTGTGAATTACTAACAATCCTATGCGATTCCTCGCAGTTACTCTGACGACGCAGTCATGGAATCGGGATGGTGTTATTTTCTTGGTTGTGCACCGTGTTCTTTTGAGTTTAGCTCTCTGGTGTGCAGTGTGGGAAAGAGTGGAAGCACCAAGTCACCAATCAACCTTGACTCTGCTTGAACTGACTGCCCCCAAAATGCCCCCCCCCCTTTGGAGTTTTGTTTTGGTTTTTTGTTTATTTGACAGAGAGCTAGAGAGAGAGCACAAGTAAGCAGAGCGGCAGGGAGAAGGGGAGAGAGAGAAGCAGGCTCTCTGCTGAGCAGGGAGCCCGATGCGGGGCTCGATCCCAGGACCCCGGAATCATGACCCGAGCCGAAGGCAGCCACCTAACCAACTCAGCCACCCGGGCGCCCCCATTCTTTGGAGTTTGACACAAATTAAGGTGGCAAATACTACAGATGAAGTGATGGACAGGCCGTAAGGAGCTGGAGATGGTTTTCTGAAGATGAACCACAGAGACCCTGACAATGGGATTGGGATGTTTCAAGAAGATTCTCCCAGGAGGTTTCCAGGTCAGGCCGGCTGTGCTGTGATCTCAGCTTCGTAAGGAATTCTGCAAGGTCGTTGCTCATCTTTGACAGAAGGTGGGCAAGAGGGGAAGAAAATATATGATGAGCTACTAAGAAAGCCAATGTGAGCTCATTTGTTTTAGGTGGATGTTTGTTTATTGGGGGGGAAATGACTTATATGCTGACCAAAGAGAGGTATGCAGGGATTTCTCCCAGTCTCCATATCTACCATTACTTACTAAATATGACATTGTTCTGTCTCTCCAAGTCAGCTGCAGGACTGGTTAAAGACACACACTAAATTTCAGGTGCTTCCCCTGTCCACCGGGCCCCACCCACTCACATCCATCCACCCGGCTGCACCAGTCCACCCTTGAGAGTTCTGCCGGGAGATCAGAGCCTCTCAGGGACACCCACGAACCTGTATCCCATTGGGATTTAGGCCTCTCTGCATGAACGACACACTCATTGGGAGTACAATCAAATAGATTCCTTAAGCTCTGACCTCATAGTCATCCAGCAAACCTATGGTGATAATGTAAATTTCCATGAAGATGTTGCTATAGCAAAACATAAATAGTTCGCTATTAATGTCTGGCAATTAACAAGCAGGAATTCTGGCTCTGACCAGGATCTTTAAGCATGACCCAAGCCCAGAGATCGGGCCAAGATTCTGACCTCGGGGTTTCTGTGCCTAAAAGCCAACAGTCTTCTGTTTCACTGAGCTGATGCTCCTAGATGTGACGTCTTGCTTAATAGGATAACTGGACATCCTAGTGGATCTCCCAGCGACAGTGAACACATTTAGGGAAAAACAGATCTGCTGTTGTCAGCTCAGCCGGTTAAGCAACCAACTTTTGATTTCAGCTCAGGTCATGATCTCAGGGTCATGAGGTCGAGCCCCACGTCGGGATCTACACTGGGCACGGAGCTTCCTTAAAATATTCTTTCTCCCTGTCCCTCTGCCCCCACCCCTTGGATCACATACTCACTAGGAAGGAAGGAAGGAAGGAAGGATGGATGGATGTGGGGAAGGAAAGAAAGGAAGGAGGAAGGGAGGGAAAGAGGAAGGAAGAAATGGAGAAAAGAAAAACGGGTTCACTGTCATCTAATAACAACGACATAAAGTAAGAGAGTTCAAAAAATAGAATGAGAGAGTTCAGTGGATATTGGTAAAGGGGAATGAGGAACTTGCTGTGTATTTATAACAATGAATGGGGATTTAAGTGTTTTGGTTTAAAGAACTTCATAATTCCAAGTGGAGACTTCAGATGTATATCTAGGATAACTTAACAGTTATTATGCAATCTCAGCTGAAAATCCTCGAGATTGCAAGTCATTAAAAAACCATTTTTTTAACGGATGACTCAGGGAACCAGTGTGAAATTAGGGAAGACCTCTAAGGACGGGAATTTGAAGACTCGCTCCCTTCTGATGGATTAAACACCCAGTGGTGGAGAGAAACTAAATCAATGGTAACTTCCTACTCTTTATACAAAAGCTCGAAAGAGAAGGCATTCTGGAAGGCACACACAAAGGTAGACAGGAGATTAATATTTTATGTGAGGTTTAAACAAATTTTGGACTTCTGCAGCCTTCTCTGCAAAAAGGACATGTCAGCCAGTTTTCTGAGATACCGGGCACAGTGAACTCCCTTGAAGTTAAGCTCAGCCCCACACTATTCTGCAGGTGCTTGATAGAAAGCATTCTGTATTTTCCTCATTGGTCTTCTCATGGGGAGGGTGAATAAGCATATATGTTCAACATGGTACAGATACCATTTTTTTAAAAGATTTTATTTATTTATTTGACAGGGAGAGAGATCACAACTAGGCAGAGAGAGAGGGGGAAGCAGGCTCCCCGCTAAGCAGAGAGCCGGATGCAGGGCTCCATCCCAGGACCCTGGGACCATGACCTGAGCCGAAGGCAGAGGCTTAATCCACTGAGCCACCCAGGCGCCTCAGATACTATTTATTTTTAGCCTGGCAATAGCTATATTCTCACTTTTTTTTTTTTTAGATTTTATTTATTTATTTGACAGACGGAGATCACAAGTAGGCAGAGAAGCAGGCAGAGAGAGAGGAGGAAGCAGGCTCCCCGCTGAGCAGAGAGCCCGATGTGGGGCTCGATCCCAGGACCCTGAGATCATGACCTGAGCCGAAGGCAGAGGCTTTAACCCACTGAGCCACCCAGGCGCCCCTATCATTTTCACCTTTTAAAAAATTTATTTATTTGTCAGAGAGAGAGGGAGAGTGAGCGAGCACAGGCAGACAAGAGTGGCAGGAAGAGGCAGAGGGAGAAGCAGGCTCCCTGCCGAGCAATGAGCCCGATGTGGGACTCGATCCCAGGACGCTGGGATCATGACCTGAGCCGAAGGCAGCCGCTTAAACAACTGAGCCACCCAGGCGTCCCTCATTTTCACCTTTTATAGAAAATGAAGACAAGGCTTAGAAAAACCCAAGAAACTCTCACGGAATCAGGCAAAGCACATGTCTGAGTGTAGATCTGCACCCAACTCTGTTTAACTCTAAACAACAAGGTCTTTCTTCCATGGGACATGTGCCCATGTCCCACCCTGCAGCTCCTGAGTAGAAACCCCTCCAGCAAGCTCATTTCATCAATGACAAATGGATTTCTTTAAGGCAGACACCAGCAGCCTTGGACTGTGGAGCCATTGCTACTTTACGTCTTATATGTCTTAACTGATGTCGTAAGACTCCCAATGGCAACTCCAAAGCAAATACTGGATTTAACCTCGCCTTCGCATATGCGTCACATATCCTCCCACCTTCAACACACAGGCACTCTTCCACCTCTGGACCACATCCATTGCTTTGTTCTTCTGCATCTATTTGAATGGTTTTTGACCCCTGACAGGGACTCGGTGGGTTTTATGCCTACTCCCTGAATCTCTGAAGAAGTTGCACATCCCTTTGCTTTGGGCTGATCTGGGCCCCAGCTTAGATGGCGGCATGAGATGCTCCTTGAGATTGGAGACTCTGCAGCCTTGTAGCATGCTGAGTCTTTGGGTGCCTGGCTGAGCCACCTAAGCTCCATCCCCTTGCCGTGGAGACCAGTCGTTCTGTAGACCCGCTCTCAGGTTTAGGGCTGCCTGTCCCTCCATTATTCTGCTAATGTCCTTCATGTGATCTTCCTGGTTCATGCAGAATATGCTAATCAAATACGAAATGTGATAAAATGACCATCAGACAACATGAAAGAATGCTCAACATCACTCGGCATCAGGGAAAGACATAGCAAAACCACAATGAGATACCAGCTCTCCTAACAGTTAGAATTAACAAGTCAGGAAATAACAGATGTTGGCGAGGATGCAGAGAAGGGGGAACCTGCCTACACTGCTGGTGGGAATGCAAGTTCGTACAGACGCTCCAGAAAACTGTATGGACATTCCTCAAAAAATCAAAAATAGAGCTACCCTATGACCCAGCAATTGTACTACTGTGTATTTACCCCAAAGGATATAAACTTCGGATAGTGATCCGAAGGGGTCCCTGTACCCCAAAGTTTAGAGCAGCCACAATAGCCAAAATATACCAAGATCCCAGGTGTCTATCAACAGATGAATGGATAAAGATGTGGTGTGTATATATGAGTGTGTGTATACACACACACAATGGAATATTACTCATCCATCAAAAAAAATGAAATCTTACCATTTACAATGACATGGATGGAGGTAAAGGATATTAGGCTAAACAAAATAAGTCAATTAGAGAAAGACAATTATCATATGATTCCACTCATTTTGGAAGCTAAGAAACAAAATACAGGATCATAGGGGAAGGGAGGGGAAAAAAAAGTAAGATGAAATCAGAGAGGGAGATAAACCGTAAGAGACTCTTAACTATAGGAGACAAAATGAGGATTGCTGGAGCGGAAGGGATTGGGGAGATGGATAACTGGGTGTTGGCATCAAGCAGGGCACATGATATAATGAAGACTTGGTCTTATATGCAACTGATGGATGACTAAACTCTGCCTCTGAAACTAATAATATACTATATGTTAATTAATTGAATTTAATTTGAAAAAAAATAAGAAATGTGAGTTACTCCACACTGGCAACATAAATTTTTAGCAATGGGGGATCTAAAAAACAAGTTAAATCACGACATCAAAAAAAAAATCCCCGGGGGTCCTGGGTGGCTCAGTGGGTTAAGCCTCTGCCCTCTGCTCAGGTCATGATCTCAGGGTCCTGGGATCGAGTCCCACATCGGGCTCTCTGCTCAGTGGGGAGCCTGCTTCCTCCTCTCTCTCTGCCTGCCTCTCTGCCTACTTGTGGTCTGTCAAATAAATAAAATCTTTTTTAAAAAATCCCTTGGTTTTTCACACTTGCCAAATGAAGAAATCACCACCTCTTCATCTCCTGAAACAAAGGACCAACAAAAAGCTAGGTGTTGGCCGAGTTTATCTCTTGCCACTCCATATAGGCAACAGGCACCTCACACCACATGCATGAGGTGAAACTGGGAGACGCAGCTATCGATCGTGCATTGCCACTGGAATAGGAAGATGTCTGACTCGATGGGAGTACGCAACTCCGGGGGGGAGCCGAAGGTCTCTGAAGTTTCTGTTCTTCCTACATTCAGAATTTGCTTGGGCTAAATGAATACAGATGACAATGCAGAATCAACAGGGACTTTTTCTTCCAAGTCCGTCAAACCTATGGGATTTTTCACATCATCACCATTTTATTATTTCTGTATTGAATCATTCCATGAGGACCTCATTCATATCCTACTCCTTTCCGTCCCCAGGCAAAGACAAAGCTCTCCCGGTCTGTGAAGACACTGCAGCTTTCTTCCCAGTCTGCCCTCTCCTGCAGGAATCAATGTTTATGGCTGCAGTTACAGTAAAAATAGCAAAAGTCAATATTTGTGCTCCGTATCTGTCAGATAATAAAGCTGGCTAGAGGCATGACCACATGACATCTGCATGCAACACACAGGGGCTGGTCCCCCCATCCTTCCAGACAGTTTGTCTAAAGATGGCGTCATATTTGTACAGCTGACATTCCCAAATCCCCCACGTGTGTCCTCAGGGAAGCTCAAGATTTCTGTTTGATTTTTGATCTTGTTGATTCTGGCCTTTGGACTGGAAAAATGTTTAAACAGAAAAAAAAAAAAGGAGAAAAAGAAAAAAAATAGTAGTGAAAAAGAAATATAAAAGTAAGAAAATGAAACAAGACAGAATAACCACTCTGAAAGTCCATCTAACGGTCCTCTTTGAACTACTGTATTTTACACCTTGCCTACTCCAAAAAAAAAAAAAGGATAGTAAAAGACAAAGAAGTGGAAAAATTAAAATGAAAGACCCAGAGACAAGCTGGGAAATCAGAGTTCCTCTTGAAGTGTCCCTCTTAAAATCATCTTCGGATTTTAAAGGAAGTCCTTGGTTTCAGGCTTATCTCTACGATGTTGCACACGAATCTTACTTTAAATCAGCCTCAGGGGCGCCTGGGTGGCTCAGTGGGTTAAGCCTCTGCCTTTGGCTTGGGTCTCAGGGTCCTGGGATCGAGCCCTGCATTGGGCTCTCTGCTCAGCAGGGAGCCTGCTTCCTCCTCTCTGTCTCTGCCTGCCTCTCTGCATACTTATGATCTCTGTCAAATAAAATAAAATAAATCTTAAAATAAATAAATAAATAAATAAATAAATAAATAAATAAATCAGCCTCAGATTTGTCATCTATAAAATGGGAACATTGATGGAATCCAATCTATAGAATGGCTGAAAAGTTTAAATGAGATCATGTGGGGAAAGAATGTAGCACAGCAGGTGGTAACAAGACCAATGATTCTTATTAAAGCCAAGTCATTTTTATTTTCTTTATTTTTTTAAGATTTTATTTATGTATTTGACAGACAGAGATCACAAGTAGGCAGAGAAGCAGGCATAGAGAGAGGAGGAAGAAGGCTCCCTGGTGAGCAGAGAGCCCGATGCGGGGCACGATCCTAGGACCCTGAGATCGTGACCTGAGCAGAAGGCAGAGGCTTGACCCACTGAGCCACCCAGATGCCCCCGCCACGTCATGTTTAAATGAAGCAGCTTTACTTCTCCACCAGCTCCTTAGCCTCACGGACTCACACAAGTCCCCGAAAAACAGGGAGCAAGCGTGAAAAGTCAGAACTCAGAAACTTTAAATGCATTTTTATGTTGCATTTTTTTCCTATTATTACTTTTAATCCCCCGTGGCTTAATTCTTATGCATATTCATCTTGTTCGGTGTTTCCAAGTCAGAATTATTGTGCTAGCCTGGGGACACTGTTGTTAGAATTGTTCTGAAATTGGACCCCTAATTTCCACTCAGAATCCTTAGCATTTCTCAGCCCCGTTGCACTGTTCCTCGCATACAGTCTGTCTTCCCTTCACTGCATTTGACTGCATTCAACAAGCTTGTTTTTCTCTAAATGTGATACTTTGCAGTAGGTAAAATAATTTCAGGTAGATGAAGTTCTGTATTTCTAAGTCATGGATTCGAATGTGTATTAGAGGAAATACAACAGAAGACTAACTCCGTGATATCCTAAGACCTAGATTTCAATTTTTAAAATACAATTTTTAAAAGATACAACTTTTAGATTTTTAGATATAATTTTTAGATTTTAGATACAATTTTTAAAAGATCAGTAGAACATCAATTGGGCTGTGGGTGCTTTCTTCTATTTTCCTGCTCCTCAAAGTTCCATGGGGCCATGTGTCACCATGGAGCAGATGTGTTCAGGAAGCCGTATATGATGGACTCCCCTGTTGTCTCTAACTCTGTCAGAATGACAGGTGAAGGTCGCATGTTCCAGACAAGGCAGATCTAAGATGGTGGAGCCTCCCTCAGCCTGGGTCCCTGAGTGACCGTGTGGAGCCAAAGCCCTGTGGAGCCATGACCAACACAGAACATGAAGGAAAGAAAAAAACCTTTGTCGTGGTAATTCACTGTTAGTCCCCTCAGCAGGGTGGTATATGAAATACCAGAAAAGTGGCCACAACAGTGTTTGAGATTATCTTAATCAGATCATACCATCACCCGTACAACATGGTTTCATGTCTCTGTCATTGCCTTGTCAACTCTTTTCTGAATATGTTCTAATCTGTCAATGGCTTTCTTTTTTTTTTTTTTTTAAGATTTTATTTATTTATGAGAGAGAGAGAGAGAGCACAGGAGATTGGAGGGAGGAGCGGAGGGAGAAGGACAATCAGATGCTGAGTGTGGAACCCAGCACGGGGCTCGATCTCACAGCCCTGAGATCATGACCTCAGCTGAAACCAAGAGCCGGATGCTCAACCACCTGAGCCATCCAGGTGCCCCAATGGGTTTCTTAAAATATGATGTGGAGAGACAAATATAACCCACCAGAGGTGGTTGGAATAAAATGGAGTTTCCCTCCTTCCATATTAGCCTAAAACCCACGAGCTTTTCTTTAGTTCCTCTACCCTGTAACTGGCTCATGTTAAAAATACACTACTCAAAACCCTTTACACTTTCTTCTCCATCTCTTCCTTGGGTGGACGATTTATTGTACTTGGACAATTTTTATCTTTTTATTTTGGTCTTTTAAGGTCAGGCCACAGAAGGATTTTTCAAATCTTGTTTCTTTCACCCAACGTGAAACCATCCCTATAGGCTTTGTGTTTTCCACATATTGGATAAGCATGCTTTCTAGATCTTCAAGTAAAGTGGAGTTTCTCACAATTGTCTACCAAAGAATCCCTCATCATGAAAAGTCTTGAATGATCTGCTACAGGTTGAGCACGAAGCTGGATTTACCAAAATCAAATAGCACATTTTTTGTTTGTATGTTTTATAAGCCATGTGACCTTTCATCATGCAACCTAAAACATATCAAAAGCTATTGTGGCATGATTTTCCCAAAAACCTCTGAGTAAAATTGGTACTGTAAGAGAAAGTGTAGTGTTTATCTTGAATCTGGCATGGAATGGTCCTCAAGTACTTAAAAAAAAAAATTGGAGTACCTGCCTGGCTCAGTTGGTAGACCATGTAATAATTGATCTTGGGGTTTTGTGAGTTCAAGCCCCACGTTGGATCTGGACCTTACTTAAAAAAAAGTTTTGTTTTTTTTTTAATGGAGGAGAAGAAGGAAAAAACAAATGGAAGAAGACATGAAGCATGCCCTTGGCTGATATCATACCATCAACCTCCAAAAGTGGGACCACTTCTTTTGTGATATTCTTCCATTTCCAATATATATTTATTTGATTTCCATTTAATATTTTCTAGTACCTTGTTCTGGGTTATTTTCTTCCAATTATTCAATGCCTCTCCTCCCTTCCCACTTCTTTCTTTATACTTGCTTCTCCCCATGTAATTATATACACCGTATTTAACTATGTTAAAATATAAGTTATTATTTTAATAATAGGTTATTATTTTAACCTATGTTAAAATATAGGTTCACTTACTTAACAATTACTTATTGCGCATGACTTAATTCCACACCAGGGAGCTGGCTGGCCGTGGAAGTATGGTGACAAGCAAGACACATCTGGTGCCTGTCCTCTTACAACTGAAAATGAGATGTTTTGGGCAATCCTTTGGTTTCTTTAGACACCTTCTTTGTCCCCCTCACCCCCTCAGGATTATCGGCATGGGTATAGTCAGAACTTTGGGTTTGAAGAGTCACCCCTCAACTATTATCCCATTAAATTGCCATTAGCTATCGAATCATAATGACACAGTCTCTGAAAATCCAGGCAAGCCCCATTCTAAATTCTGTGGGCATCTTGTACACATTCCTGTGTGCTCCTGGCAGAAAGAGAGCTCTACATAAGCAGAAAGTGAACGGGCTGAGCTCAGGTGAGGAAAAACCAAGAAAGGGATCCCTGAGTGAACATCACTGTCCATGAACATAAGGGTCTTCTCAAGATGTGCTTCCTTCTCAGACTGAAGCATGTTGTGTGAAATAATTTACATGATGATTTTCCCAGCTGGTAGCCATTTGGAAAGGAAAACCCTGTTACGCTATTTCTTTCTGAACTACAAATTATTTCAAGGGGCTCACTGTATGACTGGGGCGACTTTTATCGTTTGTGTTACAAACACTCGCTGTAGCAATACTTGAAAACATAAATGGAAAAACAGAAGTTTATTTTAATAAACTTGGGATCACCCCTAGCAGAGATATCAATATATTGGAGTGGAATCTTCCACATTAAGACTTTTTAAAATTACAAACACATATTATATTTGTCACTTTATACTTGCTTGGTGTTAGGCCATAATACCATACTTTGTTTTTCGTCCTACAAGATACAACTATTTCCCATGACAGTACATGGTTTCCTAACATACAGCATTAATAATGGCATAAGGTACCGCCATACCATAATTTATTTTAGAATGCCTTAATATTAAACACTGAAAGAGCTCCCCAATTTTTTACTATTATGAATATCCAATGAACTTTCTTACAGTAATATCATAATATAAATCTGTATATATTTCCTTGGGACAAATTTCCAGTGGTAGCATTTATTTACTTTCTTTTCCCCAGTGGTCAAAATTTCTACATAAATTTCTAAGGCTGTGTAAACACATTTTATTTTTTTTTTTTAAAGATTTTATTTATTTATTTGACAGACAGAGATCACAAGGAGGCAGAGAGGCAGGCAGAGAGAGAGGAGGAAGCAGGCTCCCCACTGAGCAGAGAGCCCGATGCGGGGCTCGATCCCAGGACCCTGAGATCATGACCTGAGCTGAAGGCAGTGGCTCAACCCACTGAGCCACCCAGGCTTCCCTGTGTAAACACATTTTAAATGCTTCTGGTGCTTTTTCCCAAATTACTCTCTGGGAAGTGTGTTCTTTATTGCTCTAAAAATATCTTCCATCAGAACACCTGGCTGGCTCAGGCAGTAGACCATGTGAGTTTTGCAGGGTTGTGAGTTCAAGCCTGATGTTGGCTATAGAGCTTACTTTTTTAAAAAATTATTATTCTTTTTTAAAAAAGATTTTATTTATTTATTTGAGAGAGAGAGAGAGAGACAGAGTGAGAGAGCATGAGAGGGGAGGTCAGAGGGAGAAGCAGACTCCCCATGGAGCTGGGAGCCTGATGTGGGACTCGATCCCAGGACTCCAGGATCATGACCTGAGCTGAAGGCAGTCACTCAACCAACTGAGCCACCCAGGAGCCCTAAAAAAAATTATTTAAAAAAAAATTCTACCTGGTAAGTAAAACATGGTATCTCACATTTCTTCTTTGGATTGTTACTTTTTTTTTTTCTATGAGGCTATTTGCCTTCTTAAAAAATTTTTAAATTTATTATATGCTATTTTGTTTTTATTCTTATATATTAAAAATATTAATGTTTTCATTTACATGTATTTCAAGTATGTTATCAGATTCCTGTCACTTGAATATTAATTTTATTTGCAATGTTTTGGAGGTACAGTTATTATTTCTTTTCATTATAGTAAAATATACTTATATTTTTATGGTTATATTTGATGTCATGTTTGGCTCTCATCTTTACTTCTTTCTCTCCAAAAACCCCATGAAAGGGGCGCCTGGGTGGCTCAGTCGGTTAAGCATCTGCCTTTGGCGGAGGTCATGATCTCAGGGTCCTGGGATCGAACCACGAGTCAGGCTCCCTGCTTAGAGGGGAGTTTGTTCCTCCGTCTATCTATGCTCTCTCTCTCTAACAAATAAATAAATAAAATGTTTTAAAAATTTACCCATAAAAGAATTAGATAAATGGCCTGGGGAGGGAGAGTGTGCTGATTTTTATCTGTACCGGAGACTAGAGAAGTACAAATTCTATATGGTAGCATTTTCAAAGTATATGGTAGAAACACAAAGGAATATTCCATTTATATAATACAGAATACAATCAAGGTCACTTTGAACAAAGAGCTGGATAGCCAATAATTCTCACAAATAATTGTGAGAAAATACCCCCAACACAGATGTTAAGTGGTCCAATGATAAATGTTTAAATTTTTCTTCTTGTTGTTTTCCAAATTTCCTCTAAGTAAGTATGCACTTACACTGTGAAACAAACAAAAACCAGCAAAGTAAAGAAGCAAGACAGACTGCAGACCTGGCATGAGCTGCTTATTTAACAGATTTGTGAGTGGGAATATCTCTTTACAGCATAGGGGGTCAGACATAAGCAACACTTACACCTCTGGCTTTCATCTGTAAAGACCAGTGGTTCTCAGCCAGAGGGATTTTGTACCCCCTTTCTCAGGGACTCTTGGCAATGCCTGGAGACGCTTTCGATTGTCCCGACTGGGGGATTCCACTGATATCTAGTGGCTAGAGCCCAGAGATGATCCCCAAACATCCTACAATGCACAGCCACACCTTCCACAACCAATAGTTATTTGGGCCCAAATATAAGTAGTGCCAAAAATGAGAAACATTACTGTGCAGGCTTTGAGATCAGTGCTCTCAAAACTGGGGTGCAAGTGATACTTTAGAATGAATGAAAAAATATTAAAATTTCAATTCATATTAGTTTTCATTCTGAAGAAATCGTGTTCATTTTAATACTTGTATTGATTGGGACTGTTCCCCGCACACAGTATGGGTGTTCCTCCAGGCACACCTGGCATCCAGTCTGAAATGCTGAGGGACGACAGGACACCACAGCACAGAGGGTCTGACAGCATTACCCTGCTCATTTGCTGGCTTCCAGCCCATGATAACATTCTGCGGCATTCGCGCACCACGTCAGATGCATTTATGGATGGTGGTATGCTGTTTTGACTGAGCTATCTATCACAACATGCACAAACAACTTAGAAAGACCTTGTAAAGCGATCATACTGAATGAAGATAGCATTTATAATGCAAACACTAGCAACAGGAAACTAAGGGCTGACCTCCATCTTGGAGGAAGCTCTTTGAGACCCCTATGAGAGTAAGAATTGACAATATACTCAGACTCAAACAGGGCAAAGGGTAGGAAGGCTCTGTGAGGGATGGCCAAGTCGTTATCCCTTCTTCCAGGCTCCCTTCCAAAGGGTGGAGAAGGTGTGATTGGAGCAACCCAAGGAGCCCGACTTTATCTGGATAAGACCAGAGAGGAATGTATGCCCCAGTAACGTGGTTAAAAGCAAAAGAGCAATTGGCAAACCATCAGTGGTGACTACCAGGTCAAGGTTATTCCAAGAGAAACCAAAAAACCAGAAGTGTACTGGGGATACCAAGGGAAGAGACTGTGAAGGAAAACCCTGCTAAGATCACAGTAATTCCTGGTGGGCTGGGGAGACTATGTATACACCCAAGGCTTTGTACCCCCTCTCCGCAACGACAGGAGTAGAACTCTTTCATCAGCTGTGAGTCACTGGTCACATGGGACGAGTTGTGTGTTCCTCAACTGTGGAAGCAGGTTTCAAGTCACATATAGATCCAACAAGAAAAGATGAACACCTGACCTACTCAGGGTGTCTATCAGTCAGCTGGAGCAGCCATAACCAAATAGCATACACTGAGTAGATTAAACATTAGAACTTAGGGACACCTGGGTGGCTCGGTGAGTTAAGTGTCTGCCTTAGGCTCAGGTTATGATCTTGGGGTCCTGGGATCGAGCCCCATGTTGGGCTCCCCTAGTTCTCCCTCTCCCTCTTCCCCTCCTCCCCACTCATGCTCTCTCCCTCTCTCAAATAAATAAAATCTTTGGAAACAACTGAAGACAATAGAAGTTTATTTTCTCACTGTTCTAGAGGCTGGAAGTCCAAGGTCAGGGTACAAACAGGGTCAGATTCTGATGAGAGCCTTCTTCGTGGCTTGTAGACAATGTCTTCTTGTATTCTCACATTGCCTTTGCATGGTGTGTGCATGTATTGAGAGTGACAGAGTGTGCAAGTACACGTGTGTGTGTGTGTGTGTGTGTGAGAGAGAGAGAGAGAGCGCGCGCAAGCATGAGCTCACTGGCATCCCTTCTTAAAAGAGCACTGATCCCTCTGTGAGGACTCCACCCTCATGACCTCATTTTGCCCCAAGTATATTTGACAGGTCTTCAAACACCATCATATTGGAGGTTAGGACTTTAATATACAAGTTTGGGCAGGGGATGGGGTGGGGCACACACAAATATTGAGTCCAAAACAGGGAGCTTAAAATATAGCCTGTGACTAATCATTAAGCCATGTTGACCTGGCTGCCAGCCCCAAGAAACCAGCAAATCTATAGACACAGAAAGTGAATTGTTCAGGGCTGGGTGTGTGAAAAGAATGAGACATGAGGAAAAATGAATAGAAGGTTCCCTCCTGGGGTGATGAAGATGTTCTAAATATTTAGAAGCTGAATTATGGTGATAGTTGTACAACTCTGTAAATATACTAAAAGTCACAGGATTGTATTATTTAATTTAAATGCACCAATCTTATTGTATATGAATTACAGCTCAAAAAAGTTGTTTAAAAAAAATATCAGATGGGGGCACCTGGGTGTCTCAGTTGCTTAAGCATCTGACTTCAGCTCAGGTCATGATCCCAGGGTCCTGGGATGGAGTCTTGCATTGGGCTCCCTGCTCAACAGGGAATCTGCTTCTCCTACTCCCTTCTCGCCACCCCCCCCCCCCCCCGCCCTTGTCCTCTCTCTCTCCCTCTCTCTCACTTTGCTCTCTCAAATAATAAATAAAAATAAAATCTTAACAAAAATCAGATGGAATAATTACAGCTTCAGTGTCACTCCCGAGTAACAATTTGATTAATTGTCCGTATCACTGGAGAGTAAGTAAGCTTTTAAAATTTTGCCCAAGACTTAGCATGACTTGATATGAGCCTTTGTATGAGCTTTAGCAATTAAATTTGGCAGTGACAAGGCTTAAATTTTGAGAAGTAAAATACTGAAATAAATGAACGGGTCCATCTCTGTGTGTAAAATTGTTATATAGGTCTTCAGTGAAATACACAAACCTAAGTTTGAAGATTGGTGGGACCAAGTCACAAAATCACAGCAATGTGTCTTAGAGCTCCTGGTGAGAGAATCATAAAGGCTATTATAAATGCAAAACCGAAACAAGGATATGGAAGAGAAAATGTCTTATGGCAATGCCTACACATATCCATCAACTGGAAATCATCTACTAAAAGCAGAAAATAAAGGTTTTTTAAATGTACCTTGACAATACCTTCTCTCAAAGCATTATGATAGACTTCAAGGCTTACTGCAAAGCTACAGTAACCAAGAATGAGCACTGCTGGCATACTAGCCAGACCCAGAAATCAATGGGCTAGAACTGAGCATCCACAAATCAACTCATGCACGTATAGTTAAACAATTTTCAACAACAGTGCTAAGATAATTCAATGAGCGAAGACTAATACTTACAAGTGGTCAACAGAAGAGCCACATGCAAAAGAATGAAGCTGGACCCCTACCTCACACCATATGTAATAATTAACTAAAAATGGATTCAAGACCTAAACGTAAGAGCTATAATGATAAAACTCTTCTAAGAAAATGGGCAAAAATCTTGGTGACCTTAGATCAGGCAGTGTTTTCTGAGATACCACATCAAAAGCACAGGTAACCAAAAAGTTGAAAGGATGAGTTGGGCCTTGTGGGTACCCACTCATGGTACAAAGGTTACTTTTAAGTGAAATATTTGAGACCAAGTAGACAGAGAAATAAATTTTATCTAAATTTCCCTTATCTGACTAAGGCAGAACGTCTAGAAAACACGACTGCCAATAACCCACCCCTGGGAATTTCCTGTGAATTTAGCTGCATCAAGATAGACTGCCTCATTCCATTAGCATCAAAAGATCCAGAAGAACCTTCCACACCTTCCCACTGAAGCCCTAAAATCAAAAAAAGAAACAAAACAAAAAACCTCCTTGGAGTCTTGCATATGACCTTTTTTTATTTTGCATAAAATCTTTTTCCTAATGAGGAAGATACCCTTCACTGAGTGCATAAATAAATCTTACTTTTTCTCCTCTTAATCTGTCTGTGGCTCATTTATTTGCATGCCCCCAACCACCGGGCCCAAATCAGAACAGGACATTTTCTTCCTAACGTTCCCTCATTGAAAATAAAAACTTCTGTGCTTCAAAGGGGACTATCAAAAAGGAAAAACCAACCCAAATAAGAGGAAAATTATTTGCAAATCTTGTATCCGATGAGGGTCTACTATCCAGAATACATAAAGAACTCATACAATAAAAAGACAAGTAAAAATTGGCAAAACATTATTTGAATACATATTTCTCCAAAGAAAACACACAAATGGCCAATAAGCACATGAAAAGATGATCATCCATCACTAGTCATTAGGGAAATGCACGTCAAAACCACAGTGAGATACCACTTTCACACACTGGAATAAAAAATACAGACAAGTATTGTCAGGGATGTAGGGAAATTGTAGTCCTTGCACACTTCTAGTAGGAATGTTAAATGGCGAAGCTGTTTTGGAAAACTGGTCAGAAGCTTCTCAAAATGTGAAACATACAGTTACCATATGACGCAGCCATTGTAACTCCTAGGTATATACCCAAAAGAACTGAAAACATATTTCCATACAAAAACATATGCACTTATAAACTTGTTCATACCATCATCATTTATCATTTATCATTTATAATAGCCAAAGCCTGGAAATAATCCAGATGTCCATTAAGGAATGAATGAATAAACAAAATGTATGTCCATAAAATGGCATGTCCATATAGTCACAGAAAGGAGTACAGTACTGATACATGCTACAACATGGATGAACCTTCAAAATATTGCACTAAGTGAAAGAAAAAAACACCAAAAGAAACATATTGTAGGACTCCATTTACATGCTGCTTTAATATGGGTTTATTATTATTTAGGTATGATAGAGCCAACAGAGCAGGTGACAACCAGCATTGAAAAAGGAGTTTGTTCCTCATGGATTCCAGGAGGAAGGGAGACACCCTATCTCAGGGCCACGTGAGGAAACTCAGGTGTATCAGGAGGCACAGGGAGGGTGGGCAACCATGAACCAGGTTGGTTGTTGAGGTTTCCAAGCAAGGCTGGCAAGCAAACTTAGGACTGGGTGGTTTGAGCAATTCCAGCAGACTCTGGGATGTGGGGGCTGTCTTTATTTGCCTGGAACCTGGCCCTGGGGCAGTAGGTGGACAGGTGAATAGTGGCCCTAGAGAGAGCTCACTACAGGGGTGCCTGGAGGTTATGTGTTCTGGATCTGTTGGTTTCCAGCTGAAAAGCACACTCCCTGGTGAGTTGTTTACTATCTCTAGGAATTAGCTACCCCTGACAGAGGCAGTCCCTCAAGGGTTAGCAAGACCCCAGGTGTCAAAGCATCAGAATACAGAAAATAAAAGCCATGGCTAATCCATACGAAATGTCCAGAACAGGCAAGTCCACAGAAAGATTTGTGGTTATCCAAGAGCTGGGGGTAGAGAGAATTGAAAAGTAACTGTTCATGGATATGGGGTTTCTTTTGAGGGTGATAAGAATGTTCTGGCATTAGACAGCAGCCGTGGTTACAAAACCCTGTGAACATACTAGAAAAACACCAAATTGTACACTTTGAAATGGTGAACCTTGTACTATGTGAAATACATCTCAATTAAAAAAAAAATAAGTACAACAGTGAGAAAAACCATGCTGTGACCAAAATACTTTATTTAATTAGAAAGAACTATTGTTGGGAATGATTTTGGGAGAAAATTGTTTTTACAATTTTCCTATAGTCAAAGAAAGGAATACTGGCAAAGGCAGTTTCTTCACGAAAGCAATTCTTTTTTTAACTTTCATTTAAGGCACAAGTGGTTTAAACCATTGTTTTAGGTTGGACTTTAAACAAAATATGGCTCACGTCGTGGGGTGTAATAGATATTTATTCCCCCTATTTTTGGTACAGAACTCCAGGTCCTGAGAGGTTAACTGTATCTCTAGTTTCAAAGGGAACATGACCTACACCTGACCAACTGAGACATCATATTACCAGAGACACAAAGATTGATTAAGCCACTCAGACCAAATTATCAGTTAAATGAAGCCACTCAGATCCAATTCTGAGCTCCCGCATGAAAAAAAGAATTATATTTCTTTCTAGTGAAATTGAGCCTAGTGGAATTGAGTGGGGATAGGAACCTAGAGAATAAAGTCAACACAGAGACAACAAGACATGGAGAGATACTGGACCCTTGTGACTCCACTTATGTACCTAGGTCAAGCTGCACCTGAAGCTTATGTACAGATGTTTCAATTATGAGAGTTAACTTCATTATTTGTTTTAAGCTAGTTTTAATTAGGTTTAATGCCACTTATAATCAAATAAGTCCAAGAGGAAACCCCAAAAATGCTTTCAAGAAAACAAAAATTCAAATAGTATGATCCATATATGATCTTAATAAGGAAGTAAATGAACTAGTGTTTATAAATTACTTAATAAGATTTAATTGATCTGATCCTAGCATCCATGTGCATTATTTTGCTCCCGTGTTATTAGCTACATTTTAAGCATAAAGTTTGATATCTGTGACCATTTTTCTTAAATTAAGAATAGAAAAAAAAAATGATGCTACCAGGGAGGAAAAGTTTTTCCTCTAACCTCTTAGGTTTGTGCTTGGAGTCCTGCAAATTAAACTGGCAAAAGACAGGCTGGCAAAAGAACAGATTTTTATTCAAATGCATATGTATACAGCAGTGTACTGAAGAATGACTCAGGGGGCAGGTAGAATTTGGGTCTTAACTACCAAATTAACAGGTGGGGGTTAATGGAAAAACAAATGACTTCATCTGAAAGACAAAGGGGCTCTTAGGAGAATGGGGGAAAGATAGGAGAGTTTTGTGACAATGTCTGTTTGGGTGTGATACTGATGGCTTCTCTCCAAGTAGAGAAAATTAGAGTTGCTCCCAAAAAGGGGATTTATGACAATTGAGTCCTTTTGGGGGGCTCTGTTCTTAGGCAGATAAGGGATATCAGGATCACAAATGCCTTGAGCTCAAGATAATTTTTATGTCACAGTGGCTTATTCTGGATCCCTTCAATGCAAATTACTCGACAGTCACATAGCCAGTTAAGAAGCAAAACAAAGAGCGAGAATCCACATTGTCTGGCTCTGGTTATGAACCAATAGTTTCCTTGATCAGCGAAAATTATCATCTTTTCTTATCCTTAAAGCCACAGAACAATTTCCCCCACAGACATTCAGACCTTGGTTTCGCTTTGGAAAGAAAAAGAAAAATCCTGGCTCAAACGTGAATGCAACGGCTCTCTGGGTCTTTAAGCTGTTCTTGAATGTCAAATATTTTGGTCTGTGTAAAGTGCCAGGCATTTACCTTTACCTTATTATGGTCATCTTTTGCTTTCTGCTTTTTTTTTTTTTTTAAGTTTTGGAAAAATATTTGAAGAAATAGGAAAGGTGGGGGTGGGGTGGGAGGAGGGAGAAATATGTACCTTTCCAGCCACAGCAGACTAGCCCTGGGTGTTTGTTGGCAGTGCTTACTGTGGGATTGACAGCCCCAGCTGGTGATAGGCTACAGCAAGACAGGAGAAAATGCAATTCGTCAGGATGCTGGGCAAATGGGCAAGTCTTAATGTTACCATTTTCCTTATAGTCATAATAACCCCCTGCATAGCACACCTGGGATAATTTAACGGAGTTTGACCGATCAGGGGAGAAATTATCTGGAAAGTATGTGCACTCTCTTTTTCGGCCAGGCGCTGGTGGATTCGAGAGCAAGCAAGCCAGAGCATGTTCTCCAAGGCTGATGATTTGCGGGCATGTCATGGACCATGTTTGCCCAGCTCCCGACTCTTTATGCAGCAGACACGAAGGTCACAAACACAGGCTGCAAAGAGCTCGGTGCTATTGTTTTGGTTTTCAATGGAATTAACTGCTATCATGCAAAATCCAGGAGTCCACACTACAAAGCTCCCACCCTGGCTTCTCTTGAAATATCATCATGTTTGGTCCAACCGGGCTTCCGTTTTCTCACAATAGTTGGCTTGAGTTGAGTGGGAACTCCCACAAGCAGACAGGAGGCATGCCCTCCAGGATGCTGTGGTCACCCCAAGTCTTCCATTTATGTTCTCTGCTTGGCTTGGGCACTGGAAATATGTGAGTGTGCTCCCCCACAACAAAACGTCCAAGAGAACTGTTCAGGAAATTTCTTAGCCCTAAGAGAATGGGTCCAATATCTCTTGGACCTCCGCAGGTCCACACTGTGACTAACCACTGCTTTTCATAAAGTTGGAACCACTAGTTCATCCAGATGGGATTGTGGAATTGTTTCTAATTTCTTCCCCTACCCCCTTCTCTCTTGATAGGTAAGTAGGTAGAGAGAGAGAAATACATACACATGTATATATTTTTACTTCTTTCTTTTCAACTCGGTGAGACATACTCAACTTCTAGCTTAGCAAGCCCCCCTCTTAAAGGGATGTTTGAAGTAATAATCAGTCATAAACTGATTCTTTATCTCCGTCTCACAAATGGAGAATGTTTCCTGCTATCTCCAGCCATGTGTTAATGGTTTCTCTGAGGTCACCTGTACAGATAGATCTTTTGAATTTCCCTTGGAACACATGTGGTTTTAAGCCAGATGTTAATTGGAAACATTTATAGTGTCAAACATGTGATTAATGCTCTGGGTTTTAATTGAAAGAAATAAGCATTTCTTAAATCAGCTCTTCACAGTAATATAGCTTAAAAAAAAAGGATTCCTAGAATAGGTTAAACATTTATTTGAAAACCAAGTAATATTAAAAAAAATCTTCATCGTGTATACTGATTTGCCATAAATACCGTTAAACAAGTGTTGTGTGGGGAAAGTTATGGGTCAAATGACAATTTTTAAAAAGTTAAGCAGATGCCAATAAACACAATACTGCTTTTGGGTGATGGCTAGCAAAAATTCAGAAACACACTAAAGGTGATTCCGCTCTAACGCTGAATTTTTCGCCTGATGCAGAACATTAAAAAAAAAAAAAAAGTGTTTTACACTTTGAACGACCCGGTCTCAGATAGGGAGACCCTACTGTCTCCACAAGGAGAGCTGCTGTGTGTGCGTGGGACCCTTCTCAATTGAAACAATTAAGATGTGGTTCAGGGACCGAGCGGAGGGTAATATTCTCCAGGTGTGAGAAGTCCAAAAAGGGGGACTCAGCGGAGTTCAGAAGAAGGTACATTTTTGACTTTAATTTTTGTTCCTAAAGAATCCAAATTGGGTCTCCAGATGGTGCCCTGTAGACATAATTAAGCATTGCAATAAATCACATGCCAGTGACATGGCAATTACTCTCGAAGGCTCTCAAGCCGTCCCCTGTCAGGTGCTCAGAGAGGCGCATCAAGGCGTTCGTTCAGGTGTCCAGGAACAATGATGTGCCACCTATTAGAGGCCCGAAGGAGGATGCCACGTTCACTTTTCACTGTCAGCCAGGACAGCTAAGAGATCCCAGATGTAGTCTGGTGTGGAGGTATTAGTCCCCAGGGCCGCCTTGCTCTCAGGACAGCGGAGAAGCCAAGTAGGGGTGGATAAGTGTCACAAGGCCATACCTACATAATTGCCCCATGTGAGATGGGAAAACTTAAATACGCCCACCAGGTCTTTGATTTTCACACCACCAAACAACTCCCTTTCCTTCTCCCTCCCCCCCCCCATTGAATTCACTACCTGGAAACCTTTATTCTTTATCCCTTTGTTCATTCAACGTGTAGGTGTTTCAGTGCCTCTCCAACTCGAGTAAGGGGTTAAACCTCTTTAGGACTTTTAAGGATCTGTTCACAGAAGCCCACCCAGGGAGCCGTGGGCACCTGCTTGAGAAACATGGACTTGAGAAATTAAAATCTTACTCTATGCAAATGTGTTCTGATGCAGAATCATCAATGAGAAATAGAAATAAATTTCATCTTTCATGTGGGTCAAAACTATTTTCTCATACTTTTATGGCATAAGAAATGCAAGATTTCCCTTAAATTCTCTAGTTTGGGAAACTACTATTATATGATATACTTACTATTTATATCAGATACCGTAAAATGCCCTGGGCCTCAAAACTCATTAATGATCACCCTGGTCTTCAAAAAGAGTCCTCGTCTGTGTGGGGACTCTCATCTGTGTTCTTATGAAGTCTGTGTATGGCTCTGAGTCTTGGGGTCCCCTGAGTGGGACTGCATGGTCTCCCACTGCCTCGTAGGCTATTGAAAATGGAACTGAAATATTAGGAAGGACATGCCGTAGTTATACCCAGCACTAGCTGTTTTCAGCTTCTGGAGGCTTCCTGCATGTACTGTCTTCCAATCCCGTCTTGACGTCACTCAACCTCTTGCTTCTGCCATTTTATCTCTTACATCCCTCTGGTCTCCTTTTTCCCCTCTCATGAGGACCCCTATGACTCTATCCGGCCCACTAGGAGAACACATCTCGAGAGCCTTAAGGTAATCCTATCGACAAAAAGTCCCTTTGGCCACTTCTGGTACATTCACAGATTCTGGGGATCTGGATGGAAACATCTTGGGGGCCATTATTCAGCCTACTGCAATCCCTCAGGACCCAAATCTTTCTCTAGTCTTAACCCTTCACTTCCGGGTTCATGTCATTAGCCATACATCTCGACTTAACTGGAACATCACTTCCCATGAACAAGTCCCAGGGCAGCCCATCTTCTCTCCCCTAAAATCTGCTCCACAACCACATTTCCCTTCCCTTGGAACAACACTGTCATTCCCCCTTTCTCATGGCTTTGAAATCCTTGTGCCAGCCCAAAAATCAGCTTATTTCCTTTATCCTCTCTATGTTCTCTGCGTCCTAGGAGCCAACACTTGGCCCTTCCAATGCCCTCCCAACAGTTCTCTTTGCTCCTTTCAGCTGTTAAGGCTCTCTCCCTGACAGTCAAGCCTCCTGATAAGATCTGCATAACATTTCAAGCGAAATTTTTATACCTCTGGACAAATGTGCTTTGTATTTAAGTTGGTAGTACCCAAAATGGAATAAATTTTTTTTCCAAAAAATTTTTGCGCAAAAACTGGCGGAATCCATGACAAAGCATTAATGAAAATCACTTCCATCTTTTCAACGGCTTCATCACTATTCTCCACTTTAGAGTTTCTCTACACTGACATGTTGCTGCTGTCCATTGTAACCAGGGCTCAGGAAGTCTGAAATTTGCTCCTCTGTTTCTATCCAGGGAGTTAATCACAGGAGGGCGGTGGGCGTAGGGGTGGGGTCTTTGTCTTCCTCTCTTTTTATTCCCTGACACAAAACATTAGCACTCAGTTCCATTCTCCCCCCTTTTTAGCATGTCGTCTTACCTCCATTATTAAAAGAGCAACCTAGGGATGCCTGGGTGGCTCAGTTGGTTAGGCGGCTGCCTTCGGCTCAGGTCATGATCCCAGCGTCCTGGGATCGAGTCCCACATCGGGCTCCTTGCTCGGCGGGGAGCCTGCTTCTCCCTCTGCCTCTGCCTGCCACTGTCTGCCTGTGCTGGCTCTCTTTCTCTCTCTGACAAATAAATAAATAAAATCTTTAAAAAAAAATAAAAGAGCAACCTACAATAATTTCTCCTGGGCTACAATAATTTCTTGCTCTTAATAAGTCTAAGATGCTCCGTGCTTATAAGCCCTGGATGACCCAACCCCACAGAACCCTCAGAAACCAGCATTTAAACATGCAGTAGCTGGAGCATGGGATTTAACAATTTCTTGGTTGAATGACTGACTGGTCTCCTCTCTAAGGTTGGAAATTCTTTGAGGACAGGGACTATGGTAACACATGGCAAATACTGTTGCACACATAAGGAAGATAATCTCAGAATGTATCTAAATTCCTACCTGCCATGAGCAAACCCCATCTTTACAAGTAATGGCTACTTACAAAGTAACTTACTTACAAAGTAACTCTCACTTACTCTTGTGAGCATGCAAAACTCAAGGAGGTCACAATTTTCCCAGAATTTGCTCAACTTGGCTCATTACTGATATCCTAACCCAGCTGTCACTTCACAGGAAAAGTGTATAACTTCAACAATGAATTTTCTGGCTCTCAGTTTTAATCCACAATCTTAACTTCCGTATAACAGTAATGACGCACTCCGCTAACAACAGATTTCTATCTCTTTCTCATATACAAAAAGAAAATGATGCACTGATCTGCCCTTAATTGCCGAAGAACAGAGCTCAAATTTTTGCAATTCAAGGGATTTTGAATTGCAAACCAACCACAGGGATTTTGTTCTTCATTTCAATCTTCACTGAACCACGTGTAAACATTAATTTTGAAAATGCAGCTTCAAACGCATTTCAGGATATATTTCTAAGAGCATAGGGTCTGTGTTTGTATGTCAGGAAGAGGCAATGCATCTGACTTAATGCTTTGCTGGTTTGGGTTATCGGGCCTTCTTTACAGTCGACTGAAGTGTTAGGATAATGGGTTATACAGGGGCGTAAAGTGGTCTTCCCTTCCAAAATTCCTTTTAGTAAACTCACTGACATTTCCTTAGAGTCTTACAAACCTTCAAATGAGATAATACATGAAAAGTTCTTTGCAATGAGAAATAAGAATAACATTTCTTACAACTCTTACCTAGTATGCCCCCCTTTATCAGTAAGCTGGTTTCTCTTCCTATATCACACCAGTCCTTTGAGCCATGAAGCCTATAGTCCCAGGAAGAAGGATATGGGATAGAAGGAGTCTTGTTTGAGAGAAAGTAGAAGTCTGGCTGCTTCCAGTCTAGAGGAATATGGGAAGAAAGCAACTGAGGTAGAGTAAGACCAGACTTACACTGTCCTCTGTGGGGAACCCTGAAAGGTCAAGGCTAGTGCCCTCTTTCCCAGCTGTGCTCTGAAGAAGACCATTCATGTCTAGGCAAAAGGTCATCAATGGTGCAGCATTAACAAATGGAGACAATTAGACAAATGAACTTGAACCAACAGTACTGAACGTGCCCCATGTCCTAAACATGGTTGCAGGGAATCTGGAAGTTTCTGCATCCCCACTGATAACATCAAGGTGTTAGAAGGGTCAGGGGACTGGTGCGATTTGAACTGGAGACACAGAATGTTGGGAATAAAGAGATAAAGAGCCAAGATCATGGACTACAGCTCTGGGTACCCACGAGGTAACCCAAACGCTCTAAACTCACCTACAAAGGAGACCAGCCAGGGGCAAAGTCAACACATGGCTCTGAGGCCTTATTCCCATGGTCATGAGGACACACAAGTGTCCCCATGTGTATGGAGAAAAGTGGGGAAGGGAAGATGGTACTCTGATAGAGCATCTGTCCTGAAAAGAGCTAATAACTTTAAAAGGACAGCTTAAGCTCCCACATACTGAACTACTAACTGGTAAGCTTAGAAACCACCTTCTGCCTTCAGGCAACATAGAGAAGGATGAGGGTTTATTAAAAAGATCTTATTCATTAAAGAAAACAAAAAAGCTACATTCTTTTGGTTCACCGAGCAGTAGTTTTAAATATTTCTACCTCTCTACATACACGTAAGGCCGTACTTAGGGCATTATTCACACCCAACATCAGAAGAGTGTACCTTGTTTATTATACATGTTTAATAAATATTTGTCAGATGTCTCAGTAAACCCCTAATTGATTCAGTGGTATTAGTGTTCCAGAGGGCAAGAAATGCCAACACATCCTCTCTTCTCATCGAAACCAAGAGCGTGTGATCGGAGAAGGTCTGGACTTGAGACTAGCAAATGTCTGCATGAAATGAACTCATGCTTTATCTTAAGTATATCTGAACCCCTCCTTCAGGTTCTCAGTTCCAGAGAGGTATGCAGGATGGAAACTGGTAAGTTCCAAACTCAACTGCGGAGGACAGATGGGATTTTCAGCAACCGTCTTCCCTAGGGACTGTCTCCGACTCAGGGACAGAATGGCACACACATCAGAACAGTGAAAGTGATCATCGAGGGCTCCTATGGACAGAAGAGAATTGTCCGGGATGAGATCCCTGTCAAGCTGGCATTTGGAACCACCACTCATAAACACAGAGTCCAAAGAAATGAGTTAAAACGGCATATACAATTTTTCAAGGCGAGCACTGTGACCTCAAGAAGAGCATTCAGTAAAAAGATTTCTGTCTTCTCTCTCTGACTTTCCAACCACAACTGGAGAGGAAGAAGGAGGACAGGCAGAAGGGAGGGAAGGGGAGCTGTGTGAGAGCAGACCACCCAGCCTAGGCCTCCTTCTCCCTAAGCCACCCCAGCCACAGGGTTAGCCCACCCAGGCGGGAGGGAAAAGACAGAAGTTATTAGGCATCAGATTGAAGGCTTTAAACAGGACCGACTCTTCAGAACTCAAATGAGACACTTCAAAAAACCAAGGGACTTGAGAAGTCATAGACCCAGCTGAGATGTCATTAAACACCCCCACTGCCCAGAATAGAGAATGTGGTTGCAGAGGTTATTAGAAAAAATAAAACTGTTTCATGCTGGTCCCACAAAGAGTTTAGATCCCTCAATAAACTGGTTATATGAAGCTCATGACTCCTACACCTTATGGTTGCTTTGAAATTTAAATGAGGTAATAATTACGAGACCAGGGCTCAGGAGACACTTATTAATAAAGACTACCAACATTCCTCTGCCCCTTCTCTAGCTGGCTTCTGCTAGATTTGTAACTTTATCTAACTCAAGGAGATAGTTATTTACATATAAATGTGTAGATATTGAGCTATTCACATAAAAGTCTTAATATACAAGTATATAGTGACATACATGGGCTCCTAAGGCAGAGTGTGTGTGTGTGTGTGTGTGTGTGTGTGTGTGTTTAAAGGCAATAGAAACTTGCCTTCATCCTCTCCTCTTTCCCAGCACACAAGCCTGTACCTCTTTATCTTAATCCAGGGACAACAGTGGTCTACAGTTGCCTCAGGAAACGCAAAGGGAGATGGAGCATTTTAGAAAAAAAAAAATTTTTTTTCAAGAGCCGAGTCATGAAATTGGTAATGAACACAGTCCCTTGGAGATGGATAAGAGACCCATCTGAAAGCAGATGGCTCCTGCTGGGTTGGTGATAGAAGGCAAATTTTGGCAAATATGGAGGATGTGGTTGGAGAGTTAAATCATGATTCTCTACGTTAGTGCTTTGTCTCTTTCTTTGTTAAAATTTTTGCCCTCCCTTCCTTCCTCCCTTCTCTCCTGCTATCTCTTTTTTTCTTTCTCCTTAAGCAGTAACCTGTACGTTTATCATGCAGAGAAGTCCAATGCAGAAAGCAGATAAAGGCAATAACCCAAAATTCTGGTTGATGCGGGGACGAGGGTCCCAAAGCTCTCTCTGCGGAGAACACCCCCCCAGAACGCCTAAAAAGCCCTCTACAGAAGACACAGTTAAAAACAAACCAAAAAACCCCAAAACCAAAAAAAATGCCACCCGTGTGAAACCATTGGAATTTTTTAAATAGCATCGTGGTTGAATAAAAACATCGGCAGCCCCAAACACGTACTCGGAGAGAAGGTGACAAATGCCATGGAGGGGACCACGGGTCCACACGTGGAGGCTACAACTATGTCCTCAGGTCACGCTCCCGTGGATGGGGCTGGGTTGGAGTGGCCTCGGGGTGCTCTGTGCGGGATCTGGTGCACCCCTTTTTGTCATCACCTCTATCATGTGCAAGCTGGCCTACATCCCACAGCTTCTCCAACCGCTGGGATGGCTGCACATTCAGGCTCCTGGCATGGGGCTCCAGCAGACACCCCCTCCCTGCCCCCGCCCGCTAGTCCATTGGTTGGTTACATGGGCAGCGCCGGAGGAAAACGTGGGTCCCCATTGCTCCCACTGCCTCACCCTTCACACCCATCAGGCCTTCACAACTGCCCACTCTCCTAAGCTCAGGCTCTACCACCACAGCCAGAAGCAACACACGTGCACACACCTGCTTCACCAGCTCTCATGGGGGGTGGGGAAGGGTCAGATCCCCTGAGTGAACCCCTTCTACACCTCGCCTAGACTTTCTCAAGCAGCTGCTCTTCCCTCTCTGAGAGCAGGAAATACAAGGCAGTTTGCTAAGGACGAAGGGGTCGGGGAAAAGGGCACCAGACACCCCGAGCTTTTGGGGAAACGATAACCTCCCTCACGTCCCACTGTGTCTATGTTCTACGTCATACGTTATTCCATTCATTTATTCCATCGACAAATATTTGAGTCCAAGATTGTGCAAAAGCCCTTTCCCTTTGGTTCCCCCCCTCTGACTGGAGAAACTTACCTGGCCATCACCGATGAAACCTCATCAAAAACTGACCCTAGAGCGGTGCCTTGAGTGGGTCAGTGGGTTAAGCCTCTGCCTTGGGCTGGGGTCATGATCCTAGGGTCCTGGGATCCATCCCCACATTGGGCTCTCTGCTCGGTGGGGAGCCTGCTTCCCTCTCTTTCTCTGCCTGCCTCTCTGTCTACTTGTGATCTCTGTCAAATAAATAAATAAAATCTTAAAAAAAAAAACCCAAACTGACCTTATAGCCAAGGCCAGGCACCCACCCGGAGGACATTAGCATCTGAAAGGACAGTGGCTAAATTAGCATTAAACAGAGAGGACAAAGAGGATAATTTCCGGCGTGTAGAAATCTAACCCAAGCCACAGAACAGTGGCATGGTAGAAAAAAGGTGATCATTCATGTAATTTTGACTTGAGCAGAGAGCCCGATGTGGGGCTCGATTCCAGGACCCATGACCTGAGCCGAAAGCAGAGGCTTTAACCCACTGAGCCACCCAGGCGCCCCACGACTCAAGTCTTCTTGAACTTAACTGTCTATTACCCCATTAATTATCTCAACGGTTCTCAACCTTTCTCCCCTGCACACATGATGGATGGTACATGGGACCCATTACCATGGGCAGACGCTGTGTTATGAAGGATTCCCAGGCACTCGCTGGAACTCCGTGCCTTTCTGTCAGGCTCGTGGAAGTGTATTAGAATCCAAGTGAGAGCTGGATTTTTTTTTTAAATATAAAAATAACATTCAGTCTACTGAAACATGTTTTTAAAAGTAAATGATTCACATGTATGAACAACTAAGAGCCAGTTACGATGAGACAACGGTAGTCTGCAACTGTGGGACCGAGAACTGGTGCTTTCTAAAACAGACAACTACCCTTTCCTGCCAGGATTTTAGAAGACCACCTGTATGGCCACCTTAGCCAGCACAAGGTATCCCATTAACTGAAGGCACCGTCCTGTGTCTTGGAGAGATCCTCGCTGCTTTAGTAATTACCCTTCCAGAAACACACCCGCAGGCACCCCAAAGCACCTGGATATAGAGGCTGAAGATACTATTTGTTCTGGAAAGGCTACATCTTGGGCAATGGAACAGGCTTGCGGAGACGAAGCTGTAAGAAAAGCATGCCTTCCCACTGGCATCTGCTCTCAGCCCGTCTTTAACAAAAGTGTCCATTAAAATGCCAAATAACACCAAGGCAGAGAGAACAGATGTGGAGAGCAGAGGTTAGTCAAGTTCAGTTCACACCTGTGGGTCAGCTCGCTGCAGGTTCTTCCCCTCCCCCGCCCCACCCCACCCTAACTCATATGCAGGGGAAATCAGACCCCCAGGAGTTAAAGATCAAAAAGGCTTCCCAGTTCATTTTGTCTGGCCCCAGGAGCCCGGGCAGGAGCTGCCCTTGGTCTTACTTGGGAGGGTCCTGGCTTTGTGAGTTGGGGGTGAGAACAGCTGAGATCCTACTGCTGGGGCAGAAGGAAGTCCTCATCGCCCCGGGAGATAGAAGTGGGCACTGTACAAACAGGGAGACTTTTTAGATGTGCAAACCCTTTCTTTTTAAGAGGTTCAAAGAACCGTCTCTGTACGCTTAAGGAAAAGAAAATGCCCTTGAAACAGAAACTGACTGCAGCTGTGTCTGCTTTTTTGACCGTTGACGTCATTTGTCTCTGGGGTAAATGCTCTTTTGCCTCAGCCTATTTGGGGGGACCCTAAAAAATGAAGACTCATCGGCACAGCATGGACACATCAGTATGAGATCAAAAGCGTGGGTGCACGTACACATACGTAAGATACCTGAATTACTCCCTGATAAATGAGAGGGATTTTTAGTTTTCTTGGAAACTCTGAGAGGGAAGGCTTTAGGGATCTGACAAAAGATAAGAGGGAAGCGTTAAGAAACATCTAGATTGGGGACGCCTGGGTGGCTCAGTCGGTTGAGCATCTGCTTTCCGCACAGGTCATGATCTCAGGGTCCCGGGATTGAGTCCACGGCGGGCTCCTGGCTCAGCGGGGAGTCTGCTTCTCCCTCTCATTCTTTCTCTGTGTTCTCCCTCTCTCTCTCAAGTCAATAAAAATCTTAAAAAAAAAAAATCTAGAGCAGTGGTTCTCGAAGTTTGCTGAATGCTAGAATCCATTGGGGAGACTAACCATGCTGATGATCTCATCCCTGGGATCCTGATTTAATTTGGTCTGGGGCATGGGATCTTTTTTTTTTTTTTTAATTTTTTTTTTTTGGTAAGATATTATTTATTTGTCAGAGAGAGAGAGAGAGAGAGCAAGCACAGGCAGACAGAGTGGCAGGCAGAGGCAGAGGGAGAAGCAGGCTCCCTGCCGAGCAAGGAGCCCGATATGGGACTTGATCCCAGGACGCTGGGATCCTGACCTGAGCCGAAGGCAGCCGCTTAACCGACTGAGCCACCCAGACGTCCCAGGGGCATGGGATCTTTAAAAGAGGTTTTAGGTGATTCTAGTATATAGCCAAGTAGGAGAACCACTGGTCCAGAAAGAATATAGCAGAAGGCTCTACCAAGGGACAAAGCCAATAGGAGCGCTCCCATGTTAGGCAGCGGCCAGTACATTTATAGAATATAATGTCTGGTGTTCAATGGGAAACTGTTTTCTCCTCTGTAATATAATTGGTCCTCACTGCCCACCGTCTGTCACACACCCTCTGTAACCCAGGTGAGTGGGGCTCTGCCAGGTTGAGGAGGAGGGGTAGGTACTCTTTGGGGAAAGGGACGGAGCCTTGCAGACATGGGACCTTAGGTGTAAGAGCTGGGAATGAAGCAGGGTGACTGGGAGCTCACAGGACCAGTGACCCAGGAAGTAGATATTGAAAATATGACGCACACCCCCAAGTGCCACACTCAACAGAGATTTGAGGGAAGGCACTTAGCAAGCCATTTATATCCAAATGCTTAACATTTAAAGGATGCCAAGAGAAAGCCAGAGCCTGAGAATGTCCATGCAGCACACCCAGATGGCTTGTCCAGGCTACCAGGGGAAGGTAACTTTGGTGATAATGGAGCAGGAAAAAATCAAACAGGAAGGATTCACACAGCTGGGAGCCCCTAGCCAAAGCAAGATGAGAGATTAGGCATTGTAAGCCTTGAGTCTGGATGCCTCTCACTGGCGTCTAGAACCCCATGACCCGGTGATCAGGCTCAGTCCCCGCCAGGATGTTAAAACTGGGGCGCTAGAAAAACAAAGTGCCTTGTCATAAACCAGACTTGGCCTTAGGAAGACTAAATCCTAGGGGATGTTTATGTTCTCAAGTCCATTATTTATTAACGATCCCATGTGAATTCAAACTGTATGATCATTACTGATTAGCCATGTTTCTTTTTGTTTGTTTGTTTTTTTTTTAAGGGAAAAAGCCTCGCTTTGAGGTGGGCAAGCAGGGGTAGGGACCGAAGGACTATGAATGATCTTCAAGTGAAATAACTATTGGCGAAAGTCACAAACAGCCCTGTTCAGAGAAGATTTTATTAAGACCGTGTTAAATTTATTTTTTTATGAGCCTTTAGACAAAACTGACCCTGGTTTCTCAACTCACTTTTTTTTTTTTTTGAACTTATTTTTCCCTCCTTCCAGGCCTTTTTTTTTTTTTTTTTTGAGCTCTGTTCTGTGAAATTCACAGAAACCAATTTTAAAACTTCAGAATATCATGTGTTCTAAATTTTCTTCTTTGCCATCACTGAGAACTCCGTCTACGGAATAGCATGAAATCAAGGAAGGCGTCTCTGATTCCACCAGATGTATTAAATGAAATAAATGTGGACTCATCCAGCTCAGACATGGCCCAGAGCAGGTGCTCCATAAACATTTACTTCATCCATTCACAAATAAACACCCCACATTAATAGAGCAATACTTTGTGCCTCTTTCCAGCTCTCCTCTGGGTTTTTCTATTGATGTTCTCTGTATTTGCGTTTAATTCTGTATTAAACACAATGCTTTCGTCAGCATTTTATTCCAGAAGTAAAGGCTTTACCAATGTACTGCAACCATTGAAATGATGAAGTAAGACAGAATATTTTCTTCCAAACATCTCTGCCTTCTGGCACTGCTCTTACTTTCCTTCCCTTCCTGCTACCACGGGCCTGGACATCCCATGTTAACAACCAAATGGCAGGTAGGGAGAAACTTGTTTTGTTTCCTTTACCAAATTGAGTCACACTATGTCACACATTTATGTACCTTGTTTTTCTCCCTTAACAAGATCCCTCCATGTTAATACATGAGACCTAACTATTTCATTTTATTTAAAGATTTGATTTATTTGAAAGATGGACAGACAGAGAGCACAAGCAGGGGGAGTGGCAGAGGGGCTGAGCAAGGAGCCAGACTCGGGGCTCGATCCCAGAATCCTGGGATCATGACCTGAGCCGAGGGAAGACACTTTACTGAGTCACCCAGGCACCCCCTAACCACTTCATTTTAAGAAGGACATAAAATTCCATAGGTTATACAACCATTCACCTAGTGATAGGCATTCAGATTGTGTCCTGATTTTTTATTTTACTGTTTTTCTATTCATGATTTCTTTTTAAAGATTTATTTATTTAAATTTGAAAGAGAGAGAGAGAGAATGAGTAGGGGGCAGGAAGGCAGAGGGAGAGGAAGAGAGAGAATCGCAAGCAGATGTCCCACTAAGCTTGAAGCCCAACGCCTGGCTGGACCTCATGACCCTGAGATCATGACCTGAGCCAAAACTAAGAGTTTGACACTTAACCAACCAAGTCACCCAGGCACCCCACTATTCATTGTGGGCTTTTTAAAAAATATATTTATTTATTTATTTGAGGGAGAGCACAAGCAGGGGTGAGAGGCAGAGGGAGAGAAAGAGGGAGAGAAGCAGACTCCCACGGAGCAGGGAACTCGCTCCTCAGGACCCTGGGATCATGACCTGAGGCAAAGAGAGAGGCACAGATGGCTTGACCGACTGAGCCACCAAGGTGCCCCTGTTTTAGGGGTACAACTCAGCCTCTTGTTTGTTATTATTATTATTATTTGTTTGTTTTATTATTGTTATTATTACCTATTATTGCTATTGTTATTATTATTTGTCTTTTATTTGTTTTTGCCATTATTTTTTATTTTTGCGTATTATTATTATTGTTTGTTTTTGCCATTACAATTTCCAAAACATATATATTGTAAATACAGTTATATCAACCTGTTGAGATAAAAAGGAAAGAATTTTATTTTTCCAGTAACTACTCCCAGCTGTGCTCTGTCAGATCCCCCTTTCCACAAAATCCGCATCACAATTTGGTACCTTTTGTTTGACAAGACAGCCTCATTTGTGTTTGGAAGACTGGATTGCCTTTAAAACTTGAATTGCACCTTCCAGTCCAAGCTCTGCTTCCTCCCCTGTCTTACTCTTCTGCCCTCCCCGCGCCCCAATAGTGGCCACATTTGGGTCTCTTGCCAACTGAAAGTGAACAATGTTTCCAGGGAACACTGGGCTGAAAAAGAGAGGTAATTTAGCCCTTTTGATCTCAACTGGGTTTTAACCTTTGGGGGAAAAAAAAGAAATAGTTACTCACCCTCTCCCCTCATACCATCCTGCTGAATATCCTTAAGTCCTATGTCTCTTATATCTGCAGACCAAATTTGCAGAGATACATTCCTGGGCCAAAGGATGTGTATTTTCATTGTTATTATTATTAGATTACTTTCCTAAAATGCCAAACTAGTTCACTGTCCCCAAGACAGGGTTTCAGAACACCATTCCCTTGTGTCCTGGCATTCAGTAGATATTTATAATTTTCACTTTTATGCCAGTCATTTTGATAATGCATCAACACACCCTATGCTAAAAAAAAAAAATTCTTTTTTTCACCTCTGAACCTTTACAGGACAGAAAAAAAAAAACAAAACTTCGAAGTCACTGAATACGTGGGCATGAGTCATTGAACAAATATTTAGTGAAATCTATGTGTCTTGATTTACACAGTGAAGAAACTAAACAGCATGACTTTCATTATCAGCTCTCAAAGATTCTGATAATCATGACTTTGCTTATGCAACTGGGGACTGCTTAGCCAAGACCCTGCTCCTTGAGGGTGAGCAAATAAACACATTTATAAGAAACAGATGGTTGTGCGAAGATTTTTCATTGTAACAAATAGTGTGTCAAGATGATGACTTTTCTTCTGAAAGAACGGCGGAGAACTGGGATTTCCTTTGGTGTGTAAGGTAGGTGCCGCCAGGCATCAAGCAGACCTCCAATCTGACTGAGCAAATGATGAAGATAAGGATGGGGAATTGCCCAAATATTTAAAATACCAACAACATTAAGATGGTCTCCAGATCTGACTGCATCTGAAATGAGACTTACTCCGGTTTCACTTCTCCCCAATTCTGGTGGATTCTTCCATGAGAGCTGATTGGCTTTCTATTCTCAGATGTTCTTTGGATAGACAAGTCACTTTGGAAATATTCTGGGTTCAAAAAGAGGAATTAGGGTGTTTCTAAGGAGTCATACCAGTAGGCTTCTGGTATTGATAGGAGTGAGGACATATTTAAAGGAGTTTCTAAGGAAAAGCAATGAATGGAGGTCAGAGTTATTTATGTGCTGTTGCAGATGATTAAATTGCTGCCACTCACATAATTTAAGAACCATCTACCCCCACCTGATGCTAACTCCAGGGACACAGGCTGAGCCCTTCATCTTCTTCCCAAGTACTGTGACCTGGATCTTAAGAGCAGAAAACCCTTTTTAGTGATGGTGGGGAAATCAGGCTTTTACCTTCATACAAAGTAGAAATTTGGAATTTCATAATTACAGAGTACTGCTAAGGGAAACAACCAGAATACCTAGCTTTTAAATGCCAAGTAGGTACAGACTAAATGGACCACTTTTCCCACTCTTAAGCTAAAAAGGTAATTTTCCAGTGAGTTCTAAGAGGGTCAGAAAGAATGGATCAGTAGTGATACCATTCCACCACTGTTTGTCCCAACGTCTATTGCAAACAGGAATCAATGTAACCAATCTTCTGCCTCACACATAGGAGAGATAGTTTCCAATGCTGCCTAACAAAAAAGTAGGAAATACTTTCTACAAAGTAGAAAGAAGCTGACTTCACAAAATCAGTCAAAATACAACCCACAATGAAGATATGCATTGTGAGGGTCTAGATGCCAAATCACAGATGACCCATACAAGTAGAAAGCAAACGCCAAGGAATTAACAAAAAACACATTCTATGAGACTTTTTGTGCCTTTTAGACTCAACGGATGAATTGGACCCACAAAAAAAGAACACAGTGAGGCATGTTACTAATGAAGGGTTATCACATTTTTCATAGGTTGCATTACCTGTTCTAGAAATAAAGATTATAATTCATTCTCAAACACCTGTGGGACATTTATAAAAACTGATCATATCTGGGGCGCCTGGGTGGCTCAGTGGGTTAAAGCCTCTGCCTTCGGCTCAGGTCGTGATCTCAAGGTACTGGGATCGAGCCCCGCATCGGGCTCTCTGCTCAGCGGGGAGCCTGCTTCCTCCTCTCTCTGCCTGCCTCTCTGCCTACTTGTGATCTCTGTCTGTCAAAAAACTGATCATATCTGAAGATATTAATAAAAGCTTAATGAATTCCAAAAAGTGAAAAGCACATTAACGAAAGTACAACAGAAATAAAGATTCATAACAACATAAGGTTTAATTACATGTGCTCTCACCAATGAAAAATTAAAATCCAAATAATTCCGGAGCAAGAGAAAATTAAAAGAAAATACAACTATAGAATAGACAGGATGAAAATACTACTCATCAAAATTTACAGTCTGTGGTCAAAATGGTATTCAAGGCAAAAATCAAAATACGAGGTGGTTTTGTAGTTAAACTATAAACTCAAAATGGAAACTCAAAATGGAAAGAAAAACTCAAAATGGAAAGTTGTGGTATTCAAATAACAGAAACAATTTTAAACCTAGCAGAGAAAGGAAATAATAAACATAAAAGACGAATTTTGTAAACTGGAAGATGAAAAGCATAGTAGGTTGAGAAGGGAAGGAAAACATCTCCTCTGGCCTTCAGGGTCCTCCAGCTGGACTAAAATGTCAGTTTACATGAGATGGGTTGACAGGAGCAAAGAAAAAGTTGTATTATGGGCACGCGGAGGCCCAATAATGAAACTGAGACCTCAAGAAATGATTGAGCTAGGCAGTTTTTATATTTTTTAGAAGAAGAGAACGTAAATGTGTGAGGAATTGATAAAAAACATATTTGGGAACCTGACAGAGAGAGCTCACAAGTAGGCAGAGAGGCAGGCAAAGGGTGGCGGGGGGAAGCAGGCTCCCCGCTGAGCAGAGAGCCCGATGCAGGGCTCGATCCCAGGACCTTGAGATCATGACCTGAGCCGAAGGCAGAGGCTTAACCCACTGAGCCACCGAGGCGCCCCATATTTGGGGACTTGAATTAGTAAGTAATTCTAGTTTGGGCTGAGGTAGTACATCAGTAAGAAATGACAAGGTTTGTTTCTACAGCTTTCTTGGCCATTAAGTCCCTGTCTCTGGTGAGAAGGGTGTCTTTTTGCTTCTCAGTAGAGGGAGGGTGCCTTCCACACAGGAGATCTATTTCCCACTTTAGGAGGACAGAGGAGGGTCTGAGTGCCATGGCATGGGCTGTTTCCCAAGCAGCTTCAATTCAAAATAATCAATATGCCATTGTGGCACATTTGGGGTCTGCCCGTGCCCCTACATTTGATTAGCCTAAGTAAGATTCTCCAGAAAAATGTAATGGAGAAAAATGAGAAATGACCTCTTCAGAAATAAATTAATTAAAATGTATATGAGGGGCGCTTGGGTGGCTCAGTCAGTGAAGTGTCCTGCTCTGGGTTTTGGCTCAGGTCATGATCTCACGGGTTGTGAGATCGAGCCCCACATCAGACTCTATGCTCAGCACAAGTCTGCTTGGATTTCCTTCTTCCCTCTCCTTCTGCCCCCCGCCCTGCTCACTCGAGCTCTCTCTCTCTCAAATAAATAAATATATCTTCTTAAAAATTTTATATAAGAGGGGCACCTGGGTGGCTCAGTGGGTTAAACTCTCTGCCTTCAGCTCAGGTCATGATCCCAGGGTCCTGGGATCGAGCCCCACATCGGGCTCTCTGCTCAGCGGGGAGCCTGCTTCCTCCTCTCTCTGCCTGCCTCTCTGCCTACTTGTGATCTCTGTCAAATAAATTTTAAAAAATTTTTACATAAGATACTATTTTCCCTATCTATTTCTAAAAATTGTCTTTTATCTTCCTCCTTTCTTCCTTCCTGTCTTTTTTTTTTTCTCTCCTTCTTCCTTTTAACTAAACAAGCATCTTGTTTTGCCAGGTGTTGATAAGCAGTACAATTCAGGATCTGACATAGTATTTATACATATAGTCTTAATTCTGGGGAGTTCACAGCAAATCATTTATGTGCCCAGTTATTCTTTTGACAGTTATTGACTAGGTGCATGCTGTGCGCCCAAACACTTCATTAGATGCTGAGGGTAAAAAATAAAATCACACAAAACCCTCTCTTCGCAGACCTCACATGGCAGCACAGGGACATGAACAGCAAAGAAATGAACAAATCAATGTATAATCAAATGTCAGCAAATGACCCCCAAATTTGTGAGCCTTGCTTGTATGTGGGATGCCAGAACACAGTGAGATTTTACTTCTTATATTATACCTGTCTGTAATACTTACACCAGACAGGAGGCATAGATTTTATCTGTACCAGATAAAAATAGCCAGGATTACTCAAAAAACCTGTATATGCACTTCAATTCCACTTTATAAAAATACTGTAAAGGTATTAAGATTAATATTAAAATTGATTTTGTTTTCCCCTTCTATTCTTTTCTGAATTATCTCATATATGAGGATGAGAACTTCCACAATCAGAAAATGCTTTGAGGCATGAATTTTGCATTGAAAAGATGTCTACAAATATTTGCAGACAGCATCCGGAGCTCCCTCAGTCTTTCCAGCTTTGAGCCAACTTCGCAAGTTTTCCCGTTAAACCACTACGCAGGTCCCCTTCTTCACCTCATTGTATAGATTCTGAACCACTTTGGTTCTCCTGCCTTAAGTGCACTTTTTTTAAATTTGTTGTTGTTGTTTTTGGCAATGAGTTTTTTTATTTTTAAAATTTTATTATTTGTCAGAGAGAGAGAGAGTGCAGGCAGGCAGAGTGGCAGGCAGAGGCAGAGGGAGAAGGCTCCCTGCTGAGCAAGGAGCCTGATGTGGGACTTGATCCCAGGACCCTGGGATCATGACCCAAGCTGAAGGCAGCCGCTTAACTGACTGAGCCACCCAGGCGTCCCTTAACTGATTGAGCCACCCAGACTTCCCGGCAATGAGTCTCTGAACAAATTTTCCAAAATCAAAAGAAATACCCCAGAGGAGTCCTAATGTGCACAAGGCACAACAGGAGACACCTCCTAAGATTCATGCAAACTTAGGGGTCATTTGCATTGTTAGGCAGATGTCAGTGAGCAGGGATTTCCGCTGAGTCCCACTCCATCCGCCGTCATACCAAATAAGAGTAGGATCCCAGGATGTCAACGGCCTCCAGTTCCATTGTGCCAAATTGCCTTTTTCCCGATGACATCAAATGTAAGTGGTAACTCTCAGCTAAAATGTGTTTGGAAACCAGCCCCCGTGTGTAGCTGCCGACACAGAAATGATCTCAGAACCATGGCTCATCCTCTCCTTTCTTCCACACCGAGGGAACTTGACCGATCTCTGCCATGAGCAGCATAATTGGTCCATTGACAGAGCCTGGGAGAACATATTTAGCAGTTGGTGGACCAACCACAGACGTTCTCTTGGAAGATAGTTTCCAATGAACCTCCCACTTTCAGATTTATGTCTGAGAGCAGCCGCTCTTACTATAAAGCAGATTTCAAAGTCTCAATCTCTGATTTTTTGCGAACTGGGCCGAACTGGGGTCCACAGAAAAACCGGAAGTATGAACACTTAAAAGCAATGGGCTTTCAGCATCTCTCAAAGCTCCACAATTTGGCTTGAAAGACAAGCAACAGCAGCGTGGGGGACAGGGAGGGGGAGAAAGGGGACTCTGATGAACTTAGCAGAATGCCAAAGAGAGAGAAATGAGGAGAAGAAGAAGTAGGAATGTGGGCAGGATGATGAATGGACTCAACGTCAAACGAAATAGATTTTGAAATAACTGTGAAAGGTATAAAATGTCCGGGCATAAAGAGCCTGCCACTGACAAAAGATGAGTAAATGAGGCACTTCAAAGAAAGAATTTCCCAGCTGTGGCTCACAGGAATCTTCAAAAGCTGTTCCATATGAGATAGCAGGAAAAAAATCTTAGTAATAAATAGAAACAAATACCAGTGTGGAGGGATATCAGTATAGCAGTGTGAAGAGAGCTCTTTGATCTTCACCGTGAGGACCAGGTAGAGGGGGCGTGGGCTGCCCCTTAAGACGTTGATATTTTCAATTCTCACACCTTCGTTCAAGTTCAGACAATGGAATCTCAAGTGTGCTCTGTGTGTGTGTGTGTGTGTGTGTGTGTGTGTGTGTGTGTGTTCCCAGGGGAATGAGCATAACATAATTCTTGCATAATCATGGGGCGAATACCTGGGAGTTTCAGGCAAAGAGAGTAGAGCACAAAGGACCCGATTTGGGAAGAAAGAACTATGTCTTGTGTGCTTAGGTGGTACCAGGGATGAAACAGATCTCCCAGATGTGAGCCCCGGTTCGATTCCCTGAAACTGGAGATGACATCCGGGTCCCGGGTCAGGTGATACCTTATCTGCTCTTAGCTCAGAGCAGGATCATTCCCTCTTCAAGCCTCTGCATGTCTGGGCTGTGCTCTGTCATCCTTCACACAGCAGGACCTCCACCCCCTTTCCTGGAGTATCTGATCACCTGTTGGAGCAGGAAATCTCACCCCTGCTGGGGCTGGCTTTGTCTCTTCCCTGTCAAGTTCAGCCCTTAACTTGGTGTTCTGTTCCAAACCAGAATGGCCAACCAGCAAAGGAAAGCCATCCCGTTTTTGTTTTTTGTTTGTTTTTTTTTTGTTTTGTTTCCTAGAAGGACTTCATACCAGGCAGTCGCATGGCCTCCTGTGCTCAGAAGGGCCTGCCCAAGGTCTAGTCTCTGCAGTGGCTGTCTCACATTCTTCCTATGTTTATCTCTGAACTGCTCTTTTGTAAACAAAGTCTGAGGGGACCAGGGAGCATGTCCCAGAAAGTTAAGAGTTTCCATTCATACTGGGCTTCACCTCCCCACCACCCCTCTAGCCTCCCAGCCTCCCCAGCATGGGTTCCTGCCCTGCCTCCTCCCTCCACCCATGGATTACCCCCACCCAAGTGGCAACCTGGCCATGTCAACAGAGGGAGGGCTGCCTTATACCATCACCTTGCATGGCGCCCCACAAAATGACTTAGCCAAAGGGAAGCAAGGGCAAAAATGAACTATTGGAACTTCATCAAGATAAAAGCCTTTGCCCAGAAAAGAAAACAGTCAAAACCAAAAGACAACCAACAGAATGGGAGAAGGTATTTGCAAATGACATATTAAAAAAAGGGCTACTATCCAAAAATCTACCCAAACTCAATACCCAAAGAATGAATAATCCAGTCAAGAAATGGGAAGAATACATGAACAGACATTTCTGCAAAGAAAACATCCAAATGGCCAACAGACCCATGAAAAACTGTTCAACATCACTCAGCATCAGGGAAATAGAGGAGAGGATTTTTCCGAGGATGCAGAGAAAGGAGAACCCTCCTACACTGTTGGTGAGAATGTAAACTCGTGCAGCCACTCTGGAAAACAGTATGCAGGTTCCTCAAAAAGTTGAAACTAGAGCTACCCTATGACCCAGCAATCGCACTACTGGGTATTTATCCCAAAGATACAAATGTACTGATCCGGGGTGCCTGGGTGACTCAGTAGGTTAAAGCCTCTGCCTTTGGCTCAGGTCATTATCTCAGGGTCCTGGGATCAAGCCCTGCATGGGGCTCTCTGCTCAGCGGGGAGCCTGCTTCCTCCTCTCTCTCTCTGCCTGCTTCTCTGCCTACTTGTGATCCCTGTCTGTCAAATAAATAAATAAAACCTTTTTAAAAAATGTAGTGATCTGAAGGGGCACGTGTACCCGCATATTTATAGCAGCAATGTCCACAATAGCCAAACTATGGGAAGATCCCAGATGTCTATGAGCAGATTTGGATAAATGAAGATAAAGATGATGTGGTGTGAAATACTATGCAGCCATCAAAAATGAAATCTTGCCATTTGCAATGACACAGACAGAGAGGGTATTAATGCTAAGTGAAATAAATCAATCAGAGAAAAACAATTATCATATGATCCACTGATATGTGGAATTTGAGAAACAAGGCAGAGGATCATAGGGGAAGGGAGGAAAAAAATGAAACCAGAGAGGGAGACAAACTATAAGAGACTCTTAATCTCAGGAAACAAACTAGGGCCACTGGAGTGGAGGGGGTGGGAGGGATGGGGTGGCTGGGTGTTGGGCACTGGGGAGGGTATGTGCTATGGTGAGTGCTGTGAATTGTGTAAGATTGATGAATCACAGACCTGTACCCTTGAAATAAGTAATACATTCTATGTTAATTAAAAAAATGATTTAGCCAAACCTGAGGAAACCCTTCTACCACATCATTACCAAATGCTCACCCAGACTCTGCTTAGATACCTGCAAATAACAAGGGACCCATTACCTTGGACATAGCAGTCTGAACCCCTGGGGAACTGAAACTGAAAAGTTCTTTACATGAAAACGAAAATCGGTACCATGTGACTGCTACTCCCAGTCCCTAGTTCTGCCATCCAGAATAATGTAGTAAGACTATATACCTTGTCAACAGAACAGCTTCCAATAACTGAAAACTCACATCACGTTCTCCCTATTCTTCAAGTAGAACATTCTTGTTCATTAAATAAATCACGGTGTCAAGGTCCCTTTCCACCCTGGTTCGATTCCTTTGGAATCACTCTTGAGAAGGTCACCTGGAGTGATGCACAGCTTGTCACGTACCATCTGACAAATCCTTGGTTCAATAAGAAGAATCCTACTCTATGTGGATTCTAGAATTTGCATTGTTACATCTAATAACAGTTTTCACGGTAATGGCCAACAACAAACTTAGAGTTAATTACAAGCCCAGGACCCACATAAATTCAAATGTTCCCCCGCCCATTTTTTTACTGAAACAACTGATTTTTTTTTTTTTTTAATCTATGTGCTGGACTAGTCTTCTATTTCTTTTTTTTTTTAAAGATTTTGTTCATTTATTTGACAGACAAAGATCACAAACAGGCAGAGAAGCAGGCAGAGAGAGAGGGGTAAGCAGGCTCCCTGCTGAGCAGAGAGCCCCATGTGGGACTCGATCCCAGGACCTGAGCCAAAGGCAGAGGCTTTAACCCACTGAGCCACCCAGGCGCCCCTAGTCTTCTATTTCTAGTAAACTTTATCTTTCATGATTTGACCAAACTCTCTCGCCAGATGAGAACTTTTCAGTCCTGATTTGAGTGCTGGTACTCTGTGTCAACAGCCAGTTGTAAATGTCTTTTCATATAACTGTTGCTCATTTGTTATCCAGCAATTTATTGAATTGCTCATGCGGGGAGAACTGCATTAGGTGGGGAGAGTCAGCGATGGGTAAAGACAGCCTTCACGTGCATAGAGCCAACCATCTACAGAGTTGCAGACTGAACCAAATATCACATGGTGGGGGGGCAGTGCTATGGTGACCAGAGGCCATGAGAACATGGGATTAGGGGAATTCATCTAATTAGAGCGGTCGGGGAAGTCTTCCCAGAGACGTGAAATCTGGGTACAGAACTAGAGCCATGTTGTCCTAGAGAAACACAACGTGAACCACAGACATAATTCTAGATATTCTACTAGCCACGTGAAGATAGATAAAGAAGATACGGTATAGATAAACAATGGATTATTACCCAGCCATCAAAAAATGAAATCTTACCATTGGCAATGACTTGGATGGAACTAGAGGGTATTATGCTAAATGAGATAAGTCAATTAGAGAAAGACAATTATTATGATTTCACCCATACATGGAAGTTAAGAAATGAAACAGAGGATCATAGGGGAAGGGAGGGAAAAATAACATCAGACGGAATCAGAGAGGGAGACAAACCATAAGAGACTCTTAACGACAGGAAACAAACTGAGGGTTGCTGGCAGGGATGGGATAACAGGGTGACGGGCACGAAGGAGGGCACGTGACGTAATGAGCACTGGGAGTTACATGCAACGGATGGATCACTGACCTCTACTTCTGAGATAATACCCTATATGTTAATTAATTAAATTCGATTAAAAAATCATTGATGTTAGAATATCAAAATGAGACTGACATTCTATTGAAGAATGTAACATTCAAACGGAAGCTTCAAGCACTATTATAAAAATGAGCTTTAAAGTGGAAAAAATAGGATTTTCATGTCTTTTATTTATATATTTTATGTCTTTTATTTATATTTATTTTATGTATTATATACATTTACATAAAAATACATTTATATATAAATACATCATTCCCCCCACACACACTTGGAGATATCCCCAACTGTCTGGTACCTGGCTGTGAGATGATTAGGATGGGGGTAGAGGCCTAAAATAGAGAATGAGCACCCAGTAATGAAGGTGGCTGGGGTCACGGGCTCTGAGTGGTTGGTTTGCATAGGAAAGGCACACTCTTGGGCAAGTTGTTGACTCTCACCAGGAACTGACCAGCCCTGGGAGGGGAAGATGCTCCTGAAACAAAAAGAATGATGCTACCAAAGTATCAGAATACAGAAAATATGAGACAGGGCTAATAGGGGCCTTTAGCATCTACCTATGTGTACAGAGAGAGCATGAGGCTTAGTACACAAAATTGGGAAATCATATTACTTTTCTTCTCCATTAAATTAAATCTGACTTGGGGCACCTGGGTGGCTCAGTGGGGGAAGTGTCTGCCTTTGGCTCCGGTCATGATCTCGGGGTCCCGGGATCGAGTCCCGCATCGGGCTCCCTGCTCAGCAGGGAGTCTGCTTCTCCCTCTCTCTCTATCCCTCCCCCAGCTTGTGAGTTCTCTCTCTCTCTCTCTCTCTCTCAAATAAACAAATTAAATCTTCAAAATAAATTAAATCTCATTTGGAAACCTGATTCTGGTGGTTGGCAGCATTTTGTAAAGTGAAATTGATTTTAATAATATGTGTATTTAATCCAATAGATGCCAAATATTGTTTCAATATATAATATACCATGTAATAATAATACAAAATATTCTTGAGATATTTTCCATCCCCCTTCCTCCCTTGGGTCCTAAACCTTTGAAACCCAGAGTAGTAGGTATTTCACAGTTTGGATGCCCACTTTCCCACAGTCACTGGGGCTAGTGGTTACAGTTCCAGGCCGTGAAGTTCAAAAGGTAAAAAGGGATTTATATTTTTATTTCTAAATTTCCACCAACTCTTGTCAGTCACTTCATTCTGGATATCACAGCTTGTAGGACAGAACTGTCTCAGGTTCATGTGTAGGAAAATTAGAGGACAGAAGGGCAGAAGCATAGAGACCGAAAATGACAGCTAAAAGCTCATATGAACCGGGCAGAGCTCTGTAAAGACAGAGGTCTATTCGCTAAAGCAGTCCCTCCCTGGCAGAGGGAACAACATGTGACAGGATCTCTGGGGGAAAGACTGTGACCCACGTGAGGGACTGAACGAACCCAGCGTAAAGCAAGATGAGAAGAAGATCAGGGGGCTGGGGGGCGGGGGCTGATCAAGCAGGGCTTAGAGGACAGTGCCATTAATTTTATATTTATTTGCAAGTAAGGGTGAAAAGCGAGGAGTTTTACGCAAGCACAAACACAGTAGTGTTTTAAAAATCTCATCGTGTCTTCTATATTTCTGTATCAATTACTGGTAGAAGTACTGCGTTCTAGGACCAGGCAGGAGCCTGGCACTAATCATTGTTTAGACCAGTTGCAACTCCCTGAAACGTAAGCTCCAAAAAGCCAATTATGTCCACTGTGCTCACCGCAGAGCTGCCAGACAGTCGGTCTTTGACAAGTACTTGTTGTATCAATAATGAGTAATAATTGGGTATCAATCCCCAGTGGACTCCTCCCTGGAAGTCAGCTCAGCTGTCTCCATACACAGCCAGTGGGTCCTTCCCTGGGGCTCCCCAAATCGTAGGTTGCACTGTCCTGTCTCAGCCAGCATCCCTGACCCACCCCATAAAAGCTCCTATTTCCTTCTCAGGAGTAGGAGCTTCTGCCCCTTGCAACAAACAAACAAACTTAAAACCCTGAAGCCCTCCAGTGTTATCAGGGCACACTCCCCCTTCTCACTCCAAAGTGATCTCTGGTTTCAGGATCTGTGACACTTTGTTCTATGACACCCAAACCACTAAGGACCCACTGAGTCCAGGAACTCAGAAACCAGAACAAGCTGGACCCCCTACAGTCTCCCAAAGAGCCAAGAAGAAGACACACAGCAGCATCTCACAGGTCCTGGGGTCATGCAGAAGCAGCAACGTACATCACATCTGACTTTCACACGTCATAGGGAATCTCGCTACACGCAGAGGAGGTTTTGAGATGCACTTTCACGTTCGGTACCAAAAGAGGAGGTGTGTTTATGAATTTTGCGTAAGAAAAGCTGAGGGAAGAACAAAGATATTGGGAAGGACGTCCAATTTATCTGGTCCTGACGACTAGTTTTAAGCTCTGAAGATAATGAGGTCAGGGACGGAAGCCGAGGTGAGCGTGTTTCAGGACCAAGTTTGAGTTTGGGTCCTATGCTTCATGGTTCTTGAAGCCCATTCCGAGGATGAGACATCATGGAGGAAGAGTCTTAATGAATCCTGCCACAAACCTCAGAGCACTGGGGCCCAGGGAGTCAGGAGAGGAGGCTCTCACATGCAGAGAAGCTGTGGTTGGTGGTGGTAAAGAGTAGGATCATGGCAGATTCTTCTAGATGGTACTAGGAGCAGAGCCTAGCACCATCTAGAAAGTGGCCAACTTTCTAGTACCATCTAGTTGAAAGTGGCCAACTATCCCCAGGGAGACTGAAGCTGATGGACATTCAACCCAAAAATAAGGCTGCCAAAGAAAATAGAGGATCCCCACTTAAAATTTCAAGCCAAAATAAGGAACAATATTGTGGTGTAAGACCCAAAATGAATATGACGTGCCACCTTGACATTTAAAACTAGACATCTCCAATGGCCCAAGTGCCAGTTCCCCTTCCCATTATGCTCCTGCTGATAATACTCCCCGGCCAGACAACCCTCCTTAGCATGGGGACTTCCGTGCCCGTCCAACTCGTGGAATTATTCAAACGAGCCAATCACATCCTCCTGTAGGAGCCAAGGGTCACTCCACCCTGCCTCCACAGCCCCAGTTCTGTTCCTGAGTTCAAGCCCCCCGTGGCCCTGTGTGGTGTGCAGCGTCCTACCCTTGGCTAATGAGTATTCACAACCCATACACTGCTGCCAACCTCAACTGTTCAAGGTCAAGTGTCATAGGTCTAGTTATTGGTGCGACTCCCTAGGACTCCCTAACCCTGGGCTACCCCTAGGATAATCCTAGTATGGGAATTCCACTCTCACCAGCTGCACGGAGAGGAGGTGATCAAAACAGAAATCCCATTTGAGATGCATCTATCCTCAAAAAAAAAAAAAAAGTTCATTGTTTATTAGAAGTTTGTATTTACCTGGACATCTTGTAATTTTTTTTTTTTCTAAATCTGCCAATATTACCTGAAAAGTGCCAGAAATAATTGATATTAGGCTTCAGAGGGATTGCAGTCCTGACAGCCTAGCAGCTGGGGAGCTCAGCCTTGAGGCCTTGAAGGGTTTGGGGGTTTTAATGTCACTCAGACTTCATTTGCACCCAGTCTTGTGATTTCTGGGAAATTCACCTGCATTATGGTCTTTTTTTTTTTTTTTTAAGAATTTATGTATTTATTTGTTGGAGAGAGAGAGAGAGCAAGCGAGCACAGGCAGAGTGGCAGGCAGAGGCAGAGGGAGAAGCAGGCTCCCTGGTGAGCAAGGAACCCGTGGGACTCCATCCCAAGACACTGGGATCATGACCTGAGCCAAAGGCAGCTGCTTAACCAACTGAGCCACCCACGCGTCCCCTGCATTATGGTCTTAATTCTTCGCTTGCATCCTCAGGGACAGGATGTTCCTACCTCTTACTGAGAAGAGGAAATGTAGCTCATACTCACTTATTCAGGGCCTCCCAGTTGGCATCAGAACTCTAGGTTTTTGACCCAAAATGCCCTTTGTGTTAAGGACAACCTACACTGGTGATGACTAGCACTCGAAGTTGGCAGAGGACCTTCACATGTGATCTCGGACTCCGGTCGCCTTATGCAGACTGCGCTGTGAACAGAACTCCGTGATCGCTGACCTCCCACGCGCCCCCTCCTTTCCATTCTGTCACTGTGCACTGTTTTCAGGTCTGTTCCTACAACCCGCCGCTTTGAAAACACCTACCAGGCTAATTTTCCTAACGCTCATCTCTGAGTTTTGTCCTTTCCCATCTCAAAACAGGAATTCACCCATAAAAGTAAAAAAAAAAAAAAAAAATTAAGAGTTTATTTACTTGAGAGCAGGAGAGCACAAACAGTGGGGGGGAGGGGCAGACGAAGAGGGAGAAGCAGACTCCCCGCTGAGCAGGGAGCCCATTGGGGGGCTCCAACCCAGGAGCCCAGGATCGTGACCTGAGCCAAAGGCAGATGCTTAACTGAATGAGCCACCCACGCATCCCAAAAGTCACATTGTTTTCAACTGACCTTGAAGATTTGATATTATCTGGACCCAACATTTTATAAATCCCCCAAATTCCCTTAAAGTAAGTATAAGTTCCAACTGTTTACTCCAGGCTGTGCACACCTTGAGTTCCCTTTTCTTGATTCTTCTGCTAGATCTTTTCGCACACAGCTTCCACACTCTGCTCTACACCAACACTGCCCGTGACATCAGACCTCATGAAGGCCCACCTTGAGTACCTCCACGGTGGAGTGAAAACTCTCTCTAGTATGAGTTCCCAGAGCATTCTGCTCCTCTTACCATTGATACCAATGCACCATTCATGCAACATCTTCATACACATCTCTCCCTCCCTGTCAGATGGAAAGCTCCTTGAGGCCAAGACCCATGTCCAATATCTCTTAAAAAATCCCAACACGTTAAGTTGGACTTGGTTTATTTATATTTAAAAAATCACTGGGACACCTGGGTGGCTCAGTCAGTGAAGCATCTGCCTTCCACTCGGGTCATGATCTCAGGGTCCTGGGGTCGAGTCCCGCATCAGGTTCTCCACTCAGCGGGGAGTCTGCTTCTCCCTTTCCCTCTGTGTGCTCTCTCTCTTTATCTTGCTCTCTCTCAAGTAAATAGTTTAAAAAAATCTTGGGGCGCCTGGGTGGCTCAGTGGGTTAAGCCTCTGTCTTTGGCTCAGGTCATGATCTCAGGGTCCTGGGATCGAGCCCCGCATCGGGCTCTCTGCTCAGCAGGGAGCCTGCTTCCCCCTCTCTCTCTGCCTGCCTCTCTGCCTACTTGTGATCTCTCTCTCTCTGTCAAATAAATAAATATTTTAAAAAATCTTTAAAATAAATCAAAAATAAATAATCAGTGACTTACAAAAGGTCCTCGAGGCCCTTTTTCTCATCCATAGAATGGGCTTGACATGTGTTCCCCCAAAGCTCAGGTGTGGCGGAATGCCACCAGTTTTTTCTTTTTGGTTTTTTATTGTTTTTCTGCTTTGATATGTATAATAAACTTTTTTAAAACTTTTTTTTCTTTTTTTTTTTTAAGTGTTTTTGTATTTATTTTCTCGAGAGAGAACACAGGAGGAGGAAGAGAGAATTTCAAGCAGACTCCCAATTGAGCGTGCATGGGGCTCGATCTCACAACCCTGAGATCTCGACTTGAGCCAAAAACCACGTCTGAAGCTCAACAGACTATGCCGACCAGGCATCCCTGAAAACATCTTCTCCAAAAATGTTCACCGGTTTCTTGTTAAAAAAAAGAAGAAAGAAAGCCAACTTCCTAGACCATTTATAGAACTCTATAAATGTAGTAATAGTAAAAATAATAATAGTGGAAAATAATAGCAGTTGAAGATAATTTACAATTTGAAATTCCTAAAAATGTGTTACAAAAGAATTCCACGACTGAAGGTCTTCCAAGAGGGCCCAGTAGGCAAGGCCCCAGCCTCCTCCTTAACCCCACGTTCCTCTGCTCCACTGGTAGATTTCCTGCTAACCTTCTGTTAGAAGAACAAAATAAAACAAGAAATTCCTGTTCCACTCACAAACTGTCTCCAGAACACCAAATAAAAGACCTCCGAGTCTCTTCCTCTGGTGTCCCTGGAGGAAGTCCAGATTTCCAAGTGCTCCTGGAGGCCCTTCCGGCTTCCACTTCCTTTCAGTGCTAGAATGTTCTCCAGTCCTCCTCCTTTAAAGCCCCAAACCATTTTTTGTTGCGTTTGTCTGCCTGTTTGTTTTCATGCCGTCTCCTTCTGTGCTAAGAGGCATACCCCCTTCTTGCAGGGCTGGGGGAAACACTCGACACCTCTTCAAGCCGCTATCACTTAAATGTTTGCTCAGCACTCAACTTAGAGAGAGGCTGGGCACTGCTTGGGAGACGAGCTGGAAGGATCTATCTGCAGAGTGTCTCCTTCTGTTCCTTGTAGATTCAGTCCTGACCTGCAAATCTGCAGACTCTCTCGGAAGGCAGGTAGAGCCTGCTCTCAGGCAGGTCTGTCCTCACCCCTGCAATTTTTCAAGTCGTCCTTCTATCCACGTAGGGCATTCTACTCAAAGGGTCAGAGAAGTACAGCTTCCTTCCATCTCCCAATATTTACAGTTTAAGAATCAGCAGCCATTGGTAGGGAATGCTTGGAACTTTCTTTTTCAGGCATGAGCCAAGTCTGGTCTCCAGATGGCCTATTTCCCTGTACCCATCCCTTCTCCCTTCTCCCAACTTGTATACACTGTGTGTTCTTTGGGGACGCGTGCTGTGCTGGTGTGGAAAGAGCATGGGCTGTGGGTAGGACACAGTACTCAGCACAGTTCTGTTCCCTAGTCTCTCAGCCCGGACCCAATTCCTGCCACCACCAGTGACTTGTTGCATATCCCTGAGGAGACATGGAGAGAGCCCTAAACCGAAAGCAAGCAAACATGTTCCTAAGCTCCGTTCATTTTGTACTCACCGCAGACGCTCTGTCACGTGGATTTCTTCCAGAAACTTCTGACACCTTTCATTATCTCTGCTCGTCCAACAGGAGCAGGCCGGGTGCTCCTGAGGAAGGCTCAAGGCTTTGCATTTGCAGTGAGCTAATGAAATGCCAGCCAGCAGATTTCTTCGAAATGAGGAGGGATTTGCTCTCTGCTGGCCCGAGCCACCTCCGCTGCTATCTCCCCTCTGGAATGGTTGATGAATCGTTCATCAATGATGAGTTGTTGATGGTTGATGGTTGATGAATCGTTGTCTTTAGCAACAGCAAATAAAACTCTAAAATGGTGTTTGGCTCAGGAGAGAGACGCCAGTTGGCCCAACCTCATCCTTCTGAGGTGAGTGGCAATCCTAGGGGTAACAGTACTTAATTCCGGGCATATTACGTATCATCAGGAAATCGGGGGCTCCTCTCCTCTCCAGTGGAAGACTGGGACAGTCACTGTCTTTGTGCTGAGAAAATTCCCAACCCTTCTATCCAAGCTCGGTTTACAGCGTGTTTACATTTTGTATATTTGCTCCATTCCCAGTAAAACTAGCCAGCTTTGTTTATTACCAACCTTCCATTTTTAGCTGAAATGTGACTCTGCTGAGCTTTATGGCCTCGTGACTTGATATCCTGTCACATGCAGTGCTGCAAAGAGGGCCTGGTCTCTTGGAAGATTGCTGCCATGAACTTGAAAAAAAAAATGCAGCTTCAACTCCATCTCCAACGGCACCTGTGTGGTCCTCTTCTAAAAGCGTATTTTAAAAGTTCTTTTGTTTCAAGAGTTCACGTTGTGCATATTGGTAGAGAACCAAATGGGAAATTTCTGAAGCAAATGGGCCTTTTGTTTACAGGGGAAAGGGTCAGAGTCAATTAACAAATCTCTAGCTCATGAATGAATCACACAAAGGGTTGCAATGGAAAACAAGGTGGGGGACGGGATTATGGGCTCAGTCATATGCAACAATTATACGCCCATGCAACATGAGCAGGGGGTGGAGGGCTCACTAAAGAATGAACCTGAATTATATGTCATGGAAGACTTGAACTGGCCCGAATTTTTTCCTCTCCTGAATTTTATTATCAAGTCCTTCCATTGGCTAGCACATCACATTTATAGGCTGTTTGGGGTATAAATCTTAGATCTATCACTTAGGCTGGTGGTGGCAATGGATTTCTGGAGGATTTCCAGACAGGACTGGCCCACTTTTGCATTACAAAATCGCTACCTTAATACGCTACAATACACAAATACGCTCTCCTTCCCTCCCAGACTCTCTTGTTCTCTTCACCCATTTATTCACTGATTCAACAATTTCTTCTTGATATTCCCGTGAGCCAGGTGCCAGCCAGTCGGGTGCCTGATAGACAGGATCTAAAAGCCATTCATCATCTCCGAGGCCATGCATGTGAAGTCCCTTCCATCTCCAGGAGTCTGTCATCTAAAACGATGTCCAAAATATTTGGTTTCAGCTTTGATGAAATTCACTCACCCCACCATTTCACACACTTCGGGGAGGCCAACCCATAATACTACTGGGAAGAACAAATTCCCCTCTTCAGTCTCTCTAAGGTTCTAGCGATCCCAGGGCTTAGATTTTAAGACCTTGCCATTTTACCAAGAGGACCTCTAACAACTGCAAGTAAACGTGAATGCTCTCAAATGACAAAGGGTACATATGTGGATACTCCTGGAAAGGAGGGGTCCAGAGAGGGGCTTGGCCTCAGACGTGGCTTGATCAGTATGTCTCTATATCACCTTTGTCTTCGGGCAAACCTACTTCAGTTGTGGAGGAATGATGGATAACGCCATCAGCAACTTAAGATACACGTCACAGTTGTAATTCCGAGAGGACAACAGCCTGAGCATTGGAACCAGCTCTCTGGCTATCGGGAAAAGGACTAGCCCCAGCCAGTGCCTGGCACTTGGATCATCGATACATCACTGAACCAGTCACCATGGTCAGAGGGTAGGCAGTCCATCCAGGGAGCAAAAAGGCTAGTACAAAATGAGAGAGGAGGAGGGTGGGAGGTAGAAGCACATTTTCTAATGTATGTTATTAAAGAACAAAAGGCTTTTCATTTTTTTTAAAGATTTTATTTATTTGACACGAGAGAGTGCGCACAAGCAGGAGAGTGGCAGGCAGAGGCAGAGGGTGAAGCAGACTCCCCACTAAGCAGGGAGCCAGATGTGAGACTCAATCCCAGGACCCCGGGATCATGACCTGAGCCAAAGGCAGACGCTCAACCGACTGAGCCACCCAGGCATCCCACACAAGGCTTTTAAAATACGTATATTATAATATCCTAGTTGGGAAGTTCAGATGTAATTTAGCTGAAAGCTTTCATGGTCTGAGGGAAGAAACCAAGTGTCAGAGAGATCAGCTGACTTGTTCAAGGTCCCCCAGACCATAGCGGGCAGAACCACTGCTCAGATGCCAGGTTCCTGGTTCCTATTCCCGGGCACTATCCCACCCCAGCTCCATCTGGCCCTGCTGCTCCCATGGTTGGGGAATCCCAGGTGGGGAGCTGTGAAGGGCACAGCCTCCCTGGACCACCTGCGGCCCCTCCCTCTCCCCCAGAAATTGGTGTTCTGCTCAGAAATAAGAAGGGGTCAAGGAACACCATGGAGCAATATATGTGTGCGTGCATATGTGTGTATAATATAGTAAATAATATAATAAATTATATATAAATATATATATATAGACCTCCTTAGATGAGATTTTTTTTAAAAAGATTTGTTTGGAGAGACAGAGTAAGAGCGGGACGGGCAGAGGGAGAGAGAACCTCAAGCGAACCCCGCACTGAGCAGGGAACCCAACGTAGGACTCAATCCCAGGACCCTGAAGTCACACCCTGCGCCAAAACCAAGAGTCTGATACTTAACCGATGGCATCACGCCTTAAACCAGGAATGAATATTACATTTTCCTGAATACTTTGTCTGGCATTCTGTCTGCCTGGGGAGCTAAGAATCCCCATTTCAACTCTCGTTCTTTGTTCCGGTCTCACTCCCAACCAGACATCATTCAGCCCGAGCTCAGAGGCAAGATGAGGCCCAACTGGGATGGAGATGTGAATCGGGAGGGTTAAGTACTTGGGACGACAGGTGGACTGAGAAGTGAAAAATGCTTTGAGAAAGTAGAGTCCCAGTGGGTGGGGACTGACTGGCTTTAACGCTCTTCCATTAAATTAGGTGTTTGTTTGAAAAGCGGTTCCCTTCAGAGTGAACTGGAGTTCTTAGGAAAAACACAAAATTCTGGGCCAAAGCCCTAGGGCTGCCAGGTCAGAATCTCAAGGGGCAGAGTGTGCCCCTTGGCACTTTCATGGAGGTTCCTGCTAGATACCAAGACCGAGGATGAATAAACCATCATTTATTTTTACGTGCTATTTTGCATACTGGCCACCTTTAAACCTGGTTCAAAAACAGGTACTTGTGGGATAAAGAAGTGTCCTTAATCCATTTTAATAAACAGTGGCTGTATTCTTGTATGAACTCCTGCCTGTCCCCAAGGTTTGGGAGGTAAAGCCTCGGAAGAAAAGCACAGACACAGGTCTCAACATCCAGCATTTTGAAATAGGAGTTAATATGTAATAAGTGTTAATATGTTGTTTTATCTCCAAAAATAAGCACAGAGCTGAGGTTGAGATTTCATGAGATCCCATCTTTATAAGGTCAAGCCAAGGAAGGATTTTGGCTTAGATAAGATAATTCTGGGGGATACCCTGGAAAAGATACACATCTCAGGTATGCTTGGTCCACTGACTTTCATCTCCTATGTAGGGCGACCCTTCTCTACTCATCTCTGAGATCTTGCCTTGGTTCAGAAAGCTCTGGAACATTCCGTCATAGGAATATTGGAGAATAAGGCACCACTCTTTTTCCCATGTGTCAACAGCTCTTCCCATGAAAGAGAAGTCACTCATCTGACCAGTGAAAGAGAACATTTCTCTAATGAACTACAGGGATGAATCTGGCCCTTGCTTGAAAGCACATGTCTTTCCATTTCTCCCTCCTGTCCCCTTTGCTTGCCTTCTGTTTGCAACAAGGCACAAGGCAAGCTCTGAACATCAACTAGGGATTTTAGTCCTGGAGAGTAGACATTTTCCCATTGTGCCCTGTTTCCCCACGGAAAGTCCACAGAACTAACTTTACTAATTAACTTACTCACTGGCTTATCTCAAGATCTAGATTGGGGATAGACTAGGGGAAGGAATTAGGAATTCCTATCTTGGCCTCAGGTCCAAGCCACGTTCTGCAATCCAGTTCTACCAATGCGACAAAAATACATCATGCAATCATCAATGTGGGGCAATTTAATTTTTCTTATTAACTTCTATTTGGAAATTTTCAAACATAGGCAAAAGTGGAAGGGATTGTGTAATGAACTAAGTCATCGACTTCTGTTATAATCTCCAGTATTTCCTTCCGGCTGCTTGCTTTTGGTTTAGTTTGCTTTACTCTTTCTAGTTTCTTCTGGTAGAAGCTCATTACCAATCTGACACCATGCTTCTTTCCTAATATAGCTCTTTAAAGTTCTAAATTGTCTTCCAAACTACATTCCCTAAGTTTTGAAACATCGTACTTTTATTCCCAGCCAGTTCAAAACTTATCTTAAGATTTTATTTCTAAGTAATCTCCATCCCCAACAAGGGGCTCGAACTCACAACCCCAAGATCGAGTCACGAGCTCCACCCACTGAGCCAGCTAGGCATTCCTCAAAATATGTCCTGATTTCCATTGTGATTTCTTCTTTATTTAAATGTTTGGAAATTTCCCAGTTTTCATTTTATCATTACCTTCTATTGCTGTTTGTTTAAGTTATTGTGGTCAGAGAACATACTTTTTATTATTTAAATCCTTTTATACTTTATTGATGATTTTATGACCCACCATAGGATCTACCCTAGAGCGTGATCCATTTGTACTTGCGAAGAAAGGGTATCCTGCTGCCATTGGGTAGAACTTTCTGTAGATATCTGTAAGTCAAGGTCATTTACTGTGTTGCTGACTTTCTGTTTCTCTCTGCCATTGAGAGTGGGATAGCACAGTCCATTACTGTCTCTTGCTCCCCTCAGTTCTGTCAATTTTTGCTTCAGGCAATTGAGGACTCTGTTTTAGGTGTCCAAGCACTTAAAAATGTTATAGCTTTCCAATGAATTCTTTTATCCATATGATTTGTCCCTGATCATTTCTAGTCATATTTCCATTGTTTCTCTATTTTGTCTACTATTAATTTCCAACCCTTTACTCTGAGTATTTTCATGCCATATCTTTTCCCCATCATTGTACTTTCAACTTACTTGAATTTCGAGTGTGTCTCATGTTGAAAGCATGTGTTTGGATCTTGGGTGTTTTTCTGATCAAGTATGAAAATCTGCCTTTTGACAAGATTCTGTAACTTACATTTTAATAAAATTATTGATATGGTTAGTTGTATATCAACTATTTTGTTCTTTTGGTTGCTTTATGTCTCTTTAGGTATTTTCTTTCTCTCCTCCTTTGTATTCTTTTTTGGCTAAACAGCTTTATTTAGTGTGTCATTTTATTCTTTTGTTCTCTTATAAGTGTATAAAATTTTAGTTATTTTCTTCAGGAATTATATATGTACCCTCGTTTGTCACAGTCGAATTTGGAGTAATATAATTCAGGTAAAATATAGAAATCCACACTAATATAGCTCTATTTCCTTCCCCCTCTTTTCTACTATAATTATCATATATACTGCATCTATATATGTTATAAACCCAAAGCTACAATATGATAGTTATTGTTTTCTGCAATTTTACATAATCTTTAAAGAAGTTAAAAGGAGAAAAAGAGTACAATGTGTATGTATACAATCTTTTATGTTAACCTAGTCATTGGGTCCTTTTCATTTCTTCATATGGATTTAAATTACCATTTGTGACTCTTTAGCTGGAAAGACTCCCTTCAGGCCTATTAGCGACAAATTATTTTATTCACCTTTTTGTCAAGAAATGGTGCCTCTCTATCTTAAAACTACATAGGAGAAAAGAAAAACAATCTGCATCATGATTCATGTTTAGTTAGGATGAAAATTAACTTTATCTATGTATTGGTTTAATTTAGAACTGTATGTATACAAAACACTTTCAATACATTAATTGGTGATAGGGCATAAAGACACAAGACTGGTGGTTTAAAGAAATATTTTTTAACAGGGATATTTTGTGGGATCCCTGGGGGGCACCATCAGTTGAGTGACCAACTCTTGATTTCAGCTCAGGTCATGTTCTCAGGGTCATGAGACTGAGCCCCGCATCGGTCTCTGTGCTCAGCAGAGTCGGCTTGAGATTCTCTCTCTCTCCCTTTCCCACTGCTGCTCCCTAGCTCATGCACGTGCTCTAAATAAATAAATAAGTAAATAAAATCTTTTAAAAAGAGGTGTTTTGTGTCAAATTGCAGAGCTGATTTAGTTATTTGACCAAAGCATGTGATTTTTAGAACCTTCAAAACAAGCCTCACCTGGGAGCAGCTTAATCGAATTTCAACTAAGTGCCTCTGAGACATTCTACATAGGAAAACCTACAAGTGATACGACACTATCATTTCACAGTATCTTTGTTATAGAATAGACAGAGCCAGCATGTAGCTGTTTGCGTTTCAGATCCTCAACAAGAAAAGAACGAGAACGAACGGGAAAAGAATGAGAAAAGAACAAGAAAGAACGAGGAAAGAACACTAATAACAATCGGAATAAATAAAACGCAGAAATCCTATTGAAAAAATCAGAAAGAAAGATAAGAAAAGCCAAACTAAAATCATTAATAAAAATTACAATACTACACTGATGGTCTTATGTATTTGAAAAGGTGTGTGTGTGTGTGTGTGTGTGTGTGTGTGTGTGTGTTATAAATTCAGGATAACCCATGTGAACTATGTCCTCCACTTTCTGGGAATTAACATGTATTACACATGCTGAATGGATTAATGGTTTATAAAAAATCTGTTAGTTTTACTTCCTAAAGTTCATTTTTCCTTGTGCTGTCATATAATAGTTCATCTTCGGTAAGTATCTGTAATTTGGGACAAAGGTCTCCAGGGGCTTGGCTCATAATTTATAACAGTAATGGGAATGGCATGCTTAGTAGTGATAGCCATGGGACCCCTGCATATTTGGAGGGAAGGAGAAGTTATATCACCCATGAAAAGGCTAATGAGATAGGCAGATTTCAGGAGAAAATGATCTTTTTGTCCTGGCCTTAGACCTTGTTCTACCAGGGAGATTCATGTCTGAAGGTAATGATTCCAGCTCTTTCCAAGTATGAGATTATATGACATATGGGGTGAACTACTCAGAAGTCAGAGCTTTCTCCAATAAATGCCAACTTAATTGGATGCCTTAATTATGTCACTTTCGCCCTCCAGGACATACCCCTAAGGACAGGCTTTCAACTCAAAACCTCAGGCTCTGGTACCCAACTTCCTATACAGATGGCTATTGTCTCCAGCAACCTAGTCCAGATTTGCAGATCTGGTGAGTAGAAATAAAGTCCTGAGGCTCAGGAGGGGTTGCAGGGAAAGAGACCGAGATCTGGGAGTTAAAACACGTTGAAACCAGGTTGGCCTGTTTTACAAGGCAACTCTGACCCCCTTCCTCCTCTTCACTCAGCAGCTGGGAGTCCGCCTTCTTGAAGCAGGTGGGATGGAAGGATGCTATTGGTTGCTTGTCAGCCTGCAGTCACCCTCCCTCACCCAGCCTTGAATCCAGATGTTGAAGCAGTTCTGCCCTGCTTCAAAGTGACCAGACAATCTCACAGTTGCAAGTCTTTCTGAAACCCCAGGAGCTTAAAATCATTCTCCAAGCTAGCCATGTACTAGCCAGGGAGACAGAACTAATCAGAGTCCAGGGGCATTTGGGGTACATTAGAAATTCAGTATCAGCTTTGTAAAGTTGTTAATAATTAGCCCCAGCTTTTGTCTCTATCCCCACAGCTAGTGACATGAAAGTGATTAGGTCTCTGAAAAACAGATTATTCTTAGTAGATGTATGAAGTAATGAGGATTTTAATCAACAGTTTATTGATTCCAGCACAACAGTTTTGAGAACAAAGAAGTTCTGGATGCTGGTGAACCAGCTTTTTTTGGTCAGTTCCTTTCTACTTAAAAAAACTGAAGTAATAAATATTTTAGAGGAAACTTTTCCCCCGCTTTGGTGGTAACTGCAAGACAAAGAAAACAAGTTACCATAGGACTCAAAATGATATTCTAATAGAAAAAAGGCTGGACCTCTCCTTTTTCCCTCTTTTAAGACTGACATTTTAGATAAAAGAGGTTAATCACGTGTCCCTTTTAGAATCAGTACTCCATAAACATTTCTAGAGATTTCCAATTTGAAATAATACCACTCGGGCAGCCCACCAGAATCCACCAAAAATTCAGAAATATAAACATTTGCAATCATATTACAAATGAGAGGCACCATCATGCCAAAAATCTGTAGGCAAAATAAGGTCTGAACCTTGAAGGATTATCCCCTAAGTATGAAGCTAATAGGACTGGATTGAGACAGACATCCTGGTTTTTTCCCCATGAAACACGGACTTCTGGGGGCACCTGGATGGCTCAGTGGGTTAAAGCCTCTGCCTTCGACTCAGGTCATGATCCCAGGGTCCTGGGATCAAGCCCCGCATCGGACTCTCTGCTCAGCGGGGAGCCTGCTTCCTCCTCTCTCTCTCTGCCTGCCTCTCCGCCTACTTGTGATCTCTGTTAAATAAATAAATAAAATCTTTAAAAAAAAAAAAAAGAAAGAAAGAAGGAAAAGAAACAGACTTCTGGCACACAGGCTGGGAACCAGTGCTAGGAGGCAGCCCCCTATCAGGAAGGTGTTAATTTCTGAGGCATTCCCATTCCTGATCTCCATGTTTATCTGGCTTCGTCCATTCTGGGTTGGCAATTCACAACAACTAGATGGGCACACAAGGGAAGTGCTGTTGTACAGTGTTACCTCAACCAAGGACGGAAGTGATCCTACCACAGCAACAGAGATTCCAAAGAGAGAAAATAGAAGATGGAGGAGAAGAAAGGACCCAGGTAGACTTTTCCAGGGCTAAAAAGTCACAAAAGACATGCACGTACAGACTGAAAAGAGCCACAGACTGTCATATAGGCTGAAATGTAGACCCCTCAATGTGTTTTTTGAGAGGAAGAGAGACCAGGAAATTTTGTCTGTCACTGTACTTCTCGCCTGGGGTTGGAATTATGAGGAACTTTCCATTTTCCATTATCTGTATTTCTATAGTATTCAGATTTGATTCTGACAGGGATGTTACTGCTCTAAAACTTAAACTTTTTCTATTTAAATATAACTAAAAATGCACTCGAAGAAACGAAGGAAAGTCGGGAACGAGGCAGATATGGTATAAAAAGCTTATTACTAAAGGGGGTATCTGGCTGGTTTAGTCGATGAAACCTGTGACTCTTGGTCTCGGGGCCATGAGTTTGAGCCCCAACTGTGGTGTAGAGATTACTTAAAAATAAAATCTTAAAAAATAGAAAAATAATAAAAGGCTTACCAAAGGATATAGGAAAATAAACACATAGAGGGGGGCTTGTCATAAAAGTGCAAAAGTAAATGTAAATGTAAAAAGTTATTGTTCAAAGAGAAAATGTGTGATGTAGTAAATAATCCCAGATGATCTATCTTTCTTTAAAAAAAAAAAAGTACTAGACAGGGAAAGCAGGAAGAACACACATAAATTGTTTAATTTCTCATCTTTTCTAAGGCCACATAAAATCCCTATCACTGCTTGACTCTGACAATAAAAAATAAAGGGTAGACTTTCTTTTTGTTTTTAAGGGTTTTGTGCTGGATACCATATATATCCTCTTCAAACAGTGAGGAAGATTTAAACAACAACAGATCTGTATCGACAAAGACATCCATTAAAGGAAATAATAAGATGGAGTATATAGAAGAGTCACAGAGGTAAGACCAACCTGTTCAGTCACCCACAAAATATTTTAAACTTGAAATTTTTAAAATTTTAATTTAATTTAAAATTTTTTAAAAATCCACAAAATATTTTAAACTTAAAATTTTTCAGCCTCATTGGTCTTGGCCTCTTGGAAATACTTAATATTACTTTTTTTTTAAATTCCAGTGTCATTAATATACAGATGTACAACATAGTGATTCAACATTTCCATGGGATGCCTGAGTCCCTCAGTCAGTTAAATGTGTGACTGCAGCTTAATCATGATTCTGGGGTCCTGGGATCAACCCCCACATTGGGCTCCTTGCTCAGCAGGGAGACTGATTCTCCCTCTGCCTCCTTCTGCCCCTGCTAGTGCTCACTCTCTCTCTCACAAATAAAAATAAATAAAATCTTGGGGCACCTGGGTGGCTCAGTGGGTTAAAGCCTCTGTCTTCGGCTCAGGTCATGATCCCAGGGTCCTGGGATCGAGCCCCACATCAGGCTCTCTGCTCAGCGGGGAGCCTGCTTCCCCCCACCCCCTCTGCCTGCCTCTCTGCCTACTTGTGATCCCTGTCAAATAAATAAATAAAAATAAAAATAAAAATAAAAGAAATCACTACATCTGTCAATTCTAAATCTCCTAAATAAATAAATAAAATCTTAAAAAAGAAATTTCCCTTCATCACCCAGGGCTCATCACATCCTGTGTACTCTTAATCCCCATCCCCTTCTCCCCCCTCCCCACACCTGCCTCCCAGTTTGCAACCCCCTATTGGTTCTCTATAGTTAACAGTCTGGTTTTTTTTTCCCTTTGATCATTTGTTTTGATTCCTAAATTCCACATTCGAGTGAAATCAGGTGGTGTTTGTCTTTTTCTGACTGACTGACTTCACTTAGCATTATGTCCTCTAGGTCCATCCTTATGGTTACAAATGGTAAGCTTTCATTCTTGTGTTGGCTGAGTACTAGTCCGTTATGTCTACAGACCCATCTTCTTTATCCATTCATCTGTTGGTGGACACTTGTGCTGTTCCTATACTTTGAATACTTGACATTACTTAACTGTTCTCGTCCTAAGACACTTTTCCCCCTTGACTTTCACAGTATCACCTTCTACTGATAATTCTTTATCAGATGGGTCTTCTCCTTGCAGGCTAAAGCTCTATAATCCAGACACTAAATGCTAGAGTCCCCACGGTTTGGGTTTAAGCTTACTCTCAACTCTATAAATGATGTGAACTCAAAGGCCTTCCCTATATCCTCCCTTCTCACTACCTCTCTGCATCTACACTGGACTTCTCTCATGAACAATTAGGGCCCTGGTCCTTCCTGCCACAGGGCCTTTGCATATGCTGTTTCCTCTGCAGAGGATGCACTTCCCTCATCTCTTCACTCCATTATAGTTATCAAACCTGAATGATAATTTCTCAGAGAAAACTTCCTTAATCTCCACACACAGGTAACTGATACACAACCTCAAAAACCACTTCAACCTTCTCACTGAAACATTCAACTCCATTGTAATGACATGCATGCTTACACATTGTCTGAATAACATCTCTCTTCCTCCTACAGACTTCAAGCTCTGTGTGTCCAAGGATTGTGTCTGGTGGATCTCAAGCATCTAGGAACGTGCTGACATACATTCTGAATACATTGTATCAAATGAATTTTTCTAAATGTGTCCTATATTCATTGAACCATCATTCACCAATGAAATGCCCTCCTGTTCCTTTAGAAATAGAGTAGGAGCTTGGACTCCTTATTTCTAAATAAGTCATCAGCAGATTATATTTCTGAAATACAATTTCTTCTTCACCCACAACTGCATTTTTACAAAGGCAAAGGGATTTTATTTTAAATGACTCTCTTGTCTCTGAAACTAGAGGAGATCGACAGCTACAATACCCATGGAGCCCGACGGTCCCTTTGTTTAGGGATGGTAAGCATCTGTCTTGCAGGGCTTCTTTTTGCTTTATGTTTGGGCCAGTGCCTAAATGCTTTATTTTGTAAACACATGCCGCAAATCAAAAGCAATGGTTGTTTGGAGAGCTACATTTTTACTCTGGCACTGGAGACCAATGAGACATTCCCTACGGCTATCTCAGAAACGCAATTTGCAAATGTACCTTCGTAAAAATCAAGGAGACCTCGAAAATTTGGTGTTGTCACCAAATGCTTCAAATCTTGCATATGGATATTGCAGCTGTGAAAAATGGAGTTTAATTGTACCAACAGCTACGAGGGCCACGTTGGGGTCATAGAACCTGTCTCTGACCACAAGTTGGGGAAATCATGGAAAAAAAAAACTTAGACAAAATTGACTGAGTACTGTGTTGTAACATTACACTAGCTTGGTTTCCAGCTTAAAAAAAAAAAAAAAAAATCCATGCTTGCCTTCAGGAACCATGAAGATAAAGGGAATGATTTCTGTTGTAGAAGAAAGCCCATGGTTTTATGGGATCCCTCGGGGAGCTGAGGGCATTCTTTGTTGGGTAGGACTGAGGTAAACAGAATGCCAGGCGCCATCCTCATAAATTTGATAAAATATTTAGTAGAATAATCAATGGGAGCTATAAAATAGCTCTTCCAAAAATATAGAAATTTGTAATGTGTATGATGAAAAACTAAATACATATACATATTTACATAAACATATAATATCACACTAACCCTATAATATCACACTAACCCACATGAAAATGTGCCACACAGTAATTAAAAATAAACTCCAATGGGTCGCAAAGCCAAAATTATACAACTTTTAGAGCAAATATTTGAGGCTTTGGGTTAGCCCTAAATTTCTTAGGTAGGACATCAGAACCTCAACCCATAAAAGGACAAAGTGATAAATCGACTTTCGTATTCAAAATTTCTGCTCCTTGAAAGATGCTATTGAAAGAAAGAAAAAAAAAACAGGCAAGGACTGGGAGAAATTATTTACAAATCACAGGTCTGATAAAAGATCTGTGTCCAGATTACAGAAAGAACTCTCAAAAGCCAGTACTAAGAAAATAAACAGCCTAATGGAAATCCACGTTTTCTGTGTCAATAATTCGTTCATTTTTCTAGCTGAGAGTATTCTGTTGTATTTACCCATTCACTGTTTGATGGACATTTGAGTGATTTCTGGTTTTCGAGGAGCATGAATAAAGCTGCTATAAAGATTTAAGGGCAAGTCTTCATATAATCAAATGGAACTTCACGCGATGGCTGAACCTAAAATGTACACTTCCTTATCAGTGCTTTGAATAGAGCCCCCAGCTGTGTCCAGAATCCTGACCCACGAAAACTGTGAGGTGTTAAATGTGTCCCGTCCGAAAGCCACTAAGCGTATGGTGAATCATTCTGCAACAAGAGGAAACTAATACGATGTTACACCCACGTATTCTTTGTCGCCCTTTCTGACCTGTCACTACCACATACACTGTGGAATCAGCGGCCGCCCCAGTCTCTCTGAGTTCCCAAGACTGAAGGGGTGCCTTACCTCAACAGCAACATAGAATTATTTATATAAATACATCATAAAGCAATTAGACATGTCAAGTTGAGACTGAAAACAAACAAAAGGAGAGTTGGTGGTGAAAAATGGGTGAAGGTACTCTTCAAAAATAGGAACAATAAAAAGAGCAGATAATTCCTGCCAGGGAAAAGCCCAAATGAAAAATTAAGTGTGAATGACACTCAGCCTCTCTAGTAACCGAGGAGATACACGTTCGAGCAATAAGGAAGTACAGTCCTATGCTCAAAAGCCCGGCGAAGCCTGAGAATCCAACAATGTCAACTTCTGGCCAGGATAAGAAACAAGGACAGTTCTTGTAACAGAACATGGAGTGTGAATTGGTTGCACCACTTGAGGAAACCACATGAAATATCTCACAGACTTGAAAATGCTACACCAAGGACCCTGGTAATATCACTTTTGAATCTACAACCTGGAGAATCGCTCATGTACCCATCCACATAAAGACCTACCTGACCGTCAGTTTTCAGTGTCAATTTGGCGAAATATTCAATCAGAACCTAACTTAGGTGTCGCTATGAAGATATTTTTGCAGCTATGATTAAAGTCTGCAATCTGTTGATTTCCAGGAAAGGATAGCATTTTAGGTTATCCAGGGGGACTTGATTTCTCTAAATCAAGGTTTCTCTAAAGAAGAAATTTTGCCTGTGGGCAGAAGGACCCTAGAACTGAGAGTTCTAGTCTGCCCTTCCTGGCGACCTGCCTCAGCCCTTCCCACAACTGTATAGACCAATTATTTACAAGAAATCCCTTAATATGTATGTATCTCTTACTGGTTTTTGTTTCTCTGGTTAAGCCCTGACAGATACAATATATAAGATGTTAATTTCAGCCTAGTTCATGAAAAGGAGGGGAGGGAGGGAGGGAAGGAGGGTAGGAAGGAAGGAAGGGAGGGAGGAAAGAATGAAGGAAGGAAGGGGGAGGGAGGAGGGAAAGAGGGATGGAGGGAGGGAAGAAGGAAAGGAAGAGAGAAAAAAAAGAAATGTCCTTGAAGGGAGAAACAAACCTAGCCTATGTACCACTGAAGGCTAGGTATTCAATCATATTTCAAAAACACATATTTGGATGAAATTAGAAATCAATAAATATGGGACAGGATTTAGGTACATTTTCAAAATATATAAAAATTACCTATCACTTCAGTATACATAAATAACCAGGCCAATGAACCAAACACATTCAAAGTCACAGGAATTGTTGCTATAGTATGACAGAAGAGAAGAGTAATTTCAATAGGACAAATGGAGAAAAGTAAAGAATGAAACAGGTTACGTAACTCAATTCTGTCGAGACTCCACTAGCTATCTTCACGAACATTAACAAATTTACTAAGGGGTACTTTTTTCCCCTGAGGTCTTAGGGATTTAGAACCTATTAATAAGAGGAAGAAGGGGAGAGGTGGCAGGCTGAGAGGAGGAAAGTGCCTAAATGGAAACATGGAGATCACAGAGTAAATTGTTCAGGAGAGATAATCTGATTTGCTTGTCACGTAGAGTTTACGAACCATGGAGGAGAGATAATATGGCTCATCTGGGTCATGTAACAGAGGGCCATGTGGTCCTGTAGGCAGTAGGGGGACTGTTTTGGCTACACCAACAGAAAGTTTTTCAGTTTCTAAAATCTCGGTTATGAAAACTAGATAATAACACAGCTATCTAACTACTAGAGTAAAACCAACACCTCAAGCCTCAAAAGAGAACTTGAAACCTCAGTGTCTGGGAGATAATGGGAGAAGAACACAAGCATCGCTGCTTTGATGAAAGGCATTAACTCCCTATCTTGCACAAGCCTGCGACGGAGATATTAAATGAACTCTCGCTGGGCAAATGCCGTGTTCACTGTTTCTTGAACCTTGGACTGTTTTTTGTGATGTTACCACTTATGGCCAGCTTCTTCAACAAAGATAATCCTCCAGATTTCAATCCTTCTCTTTTCACCTCTTTTATCCCGTTTTCCTTCCCTTGGCACTGCAGTCCAGAAAGCATTAGGAGTCCTAGCTTTGTAAGTGGTGCACAAAATTTTGGGTTGAGTGCTATGCAGAGCTGAAATAAATCAGACACACTTTCCTTCACTCTGAACACGTCCCGAAGTAGAAGCAAGGGCTTGCCTACTCAGACGACCTCATTAATAAGGTGTAATAAGCATGCAGCCTGGGTTTTTCCAATCAAATGCAGCCACGAGAGCCTTAGCAGGGATTTTCACAAACTAGTCAAAAAGAATTGCATCCGTGGTAATGCAAGGAGAGTGTAGCACAGAGTCTGCTTGTGGGGTTTGCTGAGTTACAAGGAAAGTGGAGTTCACACCTTCATCATTTCCTTCATGAGAAGTTTACAGCATTCATCGACAGGATCTCCTGTGGAGCTCCTTTATGATCGCAATTCCCTTTGGTAAAAGTTAAGAGAATATGGTAGAAACTCAGGACTCCTGGGTGGCTCAGTCCTTAAACATCTACCTTCGACTTAGGTCATGGTCCCAGGGTCCTGGGATCCAGCCCCACATCCGGCTCCCTGATCACCAGGAAGCCTTCTTCTCCCTCTCCCACTCCCCCAGCTTGTGTTCCCTCTCTCATGGTCTCTTTCTCTGTCAAATAAATAAATAAAATCTTAAAAAAAAACAACTATAGAAACTACAAATATCCAGGATTGCCAAAGTTAAAACCCCTTCCTTAAACCAAAGTTTAGGTCACCCTGTCAGGTAAAGAATCCTAACAAGGTGAACGCTTCCTAAAGGCAGAGGAGATGTGAAACAGGTTGTGGAGGAAAACAAAAACATACAAACTATAACTTCGTAATCACCATTGCTACTCTTTGCCATTTGCTACAGCACATGGCGGTGGTGGCAAATTTCACAATGTGGTAAGTTGGTTATAAATGACTAATAAAAAAAAAAGTAACGGAGCTAGAGGAGCAATGACCTCAACCCAGGAAGCCTGCAACCTTCAATGCTCCCTTTTGGAAAAGATGGTTGATTCCATTTTTGTTGATATGCAAAACAGTTGGATTAGTTTAGAAATGAGTATTGTTCTTATTTGGAAATGTAAGCCAAGGGGAGGGCTGGAGGGGGGATTGGGATTTATGTCCTTCCAACATCTTTGCTCCTTTTCCACATTAAGGAATACACCTTCCTAAGACTGAACCCAGAAAACACATCTTCACATTCCCTTGTACCAAGGATACAGACACGAGGTTTAGGTTTTGCCAATTAGAATCATCCATAAGACATTTGGATTCAGAGGCATCAAGAAGGCAATCTACACAGCCATCTACTAGCAGGCATGATAGTTCTTAAGGGCCGTAGTGTCTGGTTTCTGATATTTAATCTGGAGTTAATTCATTTATTTTTTTTAAATTTTATTTATTTATCTGAGAGAGACAGACAGAGAGCAAGAGTGGGGTGGGGAGGGGCAGAAGGAGAGGGGAGGCAGACTCCCTGCTGAGCAGAGAGCCTGACAAAGGCTTGATCCCAGGACTCCAGGATCACGACCTGAGCTGGAGGCAGATGTTTAACTGACAGCCACCCAGGCACCCCTCAGATTTTATTTTTAAGTAATTTCTACACCCAACATGGGGCTTGAACTCATGAAATCAAGAGTCACATGCTCCACCAACCAAGCCAGCCAGGTGCCCCAAGACATGGATTTCAAAATAAATGATATTGCTATGTTCAAAAATTCGTATCTGGAGGATTTAAGCAGAGAACTGCAAACTATGAAAAAAAAAAATCAGAAATTGTGAAACTGAAAGAATCACAGCTGACATAAAGAACTGAACAGATGTGGCTGACAACAGATTGGCCCAGGCATTGGGAAACTTTCTCTGCAAAGGTCCAGACAGAAAATATTTGACTTTTGCAGACTCATGTGACTGTCAAAAGCCCCCAACTCCACCCCTGGGGTGCAAAGGCTTCCACAAGCAATACACAAATGAGTGGTCATAGCCAAGTTCCGGCCATAGCCAAGTTCCAACAAAGGTTTATGTACAAAAACCACATAATCACAGCAAGAAACAAGGATAGAAAATTTAGAAAAGATTCCAGAATACCTATGACCCATGGTAAATAGTTACAGAAAAAGACCAAGGGAAAAATGAAGCAGAAGCAACATTTGAAGGCAGTGAAGAATTTTCCAGAATGGATGGAAAACTTCAAGCCGAAGACCCAAGTAACAGTACAAACCCCAAGCAGGAGATGGAAATAAGACAACTCACCTCTAGGATCCCTGGCTCAGTGGGTTAAGCATCTTCCTTCAGCTCAGGTCATGATCCCAGGCTCTTGGGATCGAATTCCACATCAGGCTCCTCACTCAACAGGGAGCCTGCTTCCCCCTCTGCCCACTACTCCCCCTGCTTGTGCTCTCTCTCTGACAAGTAAGTAAAATCTTTTAAAAAAAAAAAAAAAAGGCAACTCACCTCTAAGACATGCTCCTCATCGTAGCCAGAATAATTTTTTAATCTTTTTTTAAAAAGATTTTATTTATTTGAGAGAGAGAGCATGAAAGGAGAGATGTCAGCGGGAGAAGCAGACTCCCCGCTGAGCAGGAAGCCCGATGTGGGGCTCGCTCCCGGGACTCCAGGATCATGACCTAAGCCGAAGGCAGTGGCTCAACCAACTGAGCCACCCAGGCATCTCCAGGATAATTTCTAAAGTTCAAAGCTAATTATGGGAACTCCTTCCAGAGACACCTTCATTGGTCCTATAATAGTACTCAGGATTGGGTGCCTGGGTGGCTCAATGGGTTAAAGCCTCTGCCTTCTGCTCAGGTCATGATCCCAGGGTCCTGGGATTGGGCTCCGCATCGGGCTCTCTGCTAGCAGGGAGCCTGCTTCCCCCTCTCTCTCTGCCTGCCTCCCTGCCTACTTGTGATCTCTGCCTGTCAAATAAATAAAATTAAAAAAAATTAGTACTCAGGATCATGATCCAATTACTTAGCAAGTGCGACATAATCCCACTGGGCCCCGCCCCAGTATGTCTCTCCAACCTTCTCTTTCCACTGTCCCTGCTCTAGACTCTGGCCACCATGAACTTCGTTGTGTGTTTTCTTTTGTTGTGTGTGTTTTTTTTTAAGATTTTATTTATCTGTTTGACCCAGAGAGAGAGAAAGATCACAAGTAGGCAGAGAGGCAGGCAGAGGGAGAGGGGGAAGCAGGCTCCCCGCTGAGTAGACAGCTCCACGCAGGGCTCGATCCCAGGACCCTGAGATCATGACCTAAGTCAAAGGCAGAGGCTCAACCCACTGAGCCACCCAGGAGCCCCCACCATGAACTTTAAACAATTTCCTAATCTAATCCACCCAGAGTGTTTTCACTGATTTGCCCAAGTAGCTCCCTCTGCCTGGAATTTGCTGCCACTGATTCTCTTCCTCTTGAACACCTACTCAACCTCAAGTCTCAGCTCCAAGGTCACTTTCTCTTCTTGCCTCTCCTGACCCTTCTCCATCCCAGACAGAGTTGCCTTTCACCTTCTCTGTGAACTCATGGCACTTCAGGCACCCATCACAGTCCCTGCGGTAGCACCTGCTTTGGTCTGTGAGCTTCCTGGAGGCAAGGACCATATGCTTTTTCTCCTTTACCCTCAGCAGCTAAAATAATATCTACTTCCTTGCATAAAAGGCCTTCAGTAAATGTTTTTTTTTTTTCAGTTGCAAAAGCATTTGCAAAAATGCTTTTGTATATATATGGAGAGAGAGTGTGTGTGTGTGTGTCCAGGTAGAGAATCTAGATGTCCGGACACATCAATATTAAGGCCAGTTACTGTCCCAATGTCAATCCACTACAGCTGTGGGCTACGCAGAGAGCACCAAGACACGAAATCTGGGGTAGGGAGAGAGCTAATTGGAAAACACTCTACGGAGTTTTCAAATGACCATCAAAATGAGACCAAGCGAGAAAATCTCCTCCACTTCCCCTGAATGTCATCCCACATATCCCCCCAATTCTGTTCCTGTAAAATTTCTCCAAGATGGGTATGGACTTACCATCATTTTACTAACCAGAAAACGGAGGCCCAGGCATCTTGACTAAGATCATGGCAAATCAGAGACTGAGCGTGCTTCTGACCCATGTCAGCCTGATTCCAAAGTCCATGGTTTGGGGGGCTTTTTGGTTTTGGGGTTTTTTTTTATTGTTTTGGGTTTTTTTTCTTTTGGTTTTTGGGTGTTTTTTTGTTTTTGGTTTTTGGGTTTTGTTTTTTTCCCATGCTGTCTTCTGCCCTAGAATTGACTCTCTTTGAAAACTGAGACGTAGCCCAGGCTTCTGAAACTTCTTGAGCATCAGAAGCATATAAAACAATTCTCCATGGTTGCCTGTCTTGAACTGTGATACCATTATCCTCTTATGGATCGATTGGTGTGAAATCAGATCCTGCCTGGGAGCAGGAAAAAGAATAGAATGGGAAGCCTCCGGCTCCAAGCTCGGCAAGACACAAAACCTTACCGGAGAGTTCTGCAGAGGTCTGGTCGGAGTCTGGGTATATTCTGTCATTTGGCAAGAATTAAATAGAGCCTTGTGTCCTCTAAGATTATTCTGTTACCTTCAGGATTAGGTTACCCATCATTAAATTCAACCTATGGGAAAAGCCGACACAAAGCTGTGCTAAAGATGTAATAGGAAGCATATAATAAAGAACTCTCATGTCAAAAAGATACAAGTTTCCCACAGAGAGCTGGTGTTGAAGACATTCTTTCTGCTTCTGCCTACCATCCCTGAGAGGGACTCGGCCTCAGAGGCCCAAAGGGACACGAGAGAACCACCCCAGCCCCCTCTGGACAGATACAGGTGCTCTGGTTTTGTTCAGTCATGAGGTGACTATGCAGAGGGGTACAGGAAGAAGAGAGGGGAGTTTAGAGCTGACCTTATCTTGCTTAATCTGTATGAATTCCAGAAAGCTCTGGGGAACCTGAGATTCCTAGACTTTTTCCCTTCTCACATTTCCTACTGGAAATCCCTCCAGCTGGTGGGATGCTGAAATAGGTACCATTTAGCGGGCTAATGAAGTCCATATGCAATTGTTAGAAATATAATTGACACTTCAGACGTGGGACCTACATTTTGCTTTGTACAGGTTTTCTGCTGCCCAGTGTGGCTGCCTGCTGGGAACGCTTCTGTTTTCCCAGTTTCTCTGCCCCGGCTGGAATTAAAAGGAGACGCTTGATGTGCTAATGTCAGGTTATAATAATACCTATCTGTTATGCTGATTAAATAAAATAACACTGGTAAAGCAAAGTGCCAGATGCACGGTGGGCACTCTCTAAATCGTACCATTATTTACAACATGCCCCCTACCCAACTTTTCCAGGCTCATGTCTCAAGACTCTGTTCCTCCCCTAAGGCCCAGCCCAGCACACCTTACTGTCTATCGACACTGAACCGGTCATTGTTCCCGGCAGACATTGGATCCCTTCATGCCTCCACGACTTCCCGCATGCCTGCCACAGAGAATGTGCACCGGCCCCAGGATTTATCTCTTGAGCAATAAAGTAGAGGTTCGTGAGGGTCAGAAAAGAGTCTCCATGAACTTGGACCCTCTCTGTGATATTTAAGTCCTTTGGCTTTGGGGACAGAGTTGGCACTCCATAAATAGTTGTCAAGTGAATGAATGCATAAAGGAAGAGGATTCAGAGTGATTCTGAAACATTGTATAAAAAAAAATCACCAAGGAGGCTTGCTAAAATTAGTCTCCGCAGTGTTTCCCCTTACAGATAAGGGGCACAGAGGTGGGAAATTCAAGTCCCTGAGCTTTTACACGCAAACGAGTTTGCATGCACATACACAGGCACACGCACACACACAAATTGATTAAATACATAAAATAATGTAAGAACCTATTTTTCTTTTTAAAGAATAGGGTACCTGTGTCTGATACTGCAGAGAAAGACAGCATCAGTTTTTGGTTAACAGCCTCCAATCACTGGAAGTTTAAAATAAGACCTGAAGGATGTCTCTGTCTTCTTTCTAGTCTATGTATGGGAGAGGTTATATTCTCAGAAAGCAATTAACACATAAACAGCAAGTTATTTGTATTGAGAGACAATACTAAGGACTTTTCTTGAGTTATGTTCTATACAGCTCACAATTCCATTAAGAATAGATAAGGAGGGGCGCCTGGGTGGCTCAGTGGGTTAAAGCCTCTGCCTTTGGCTCAGGTCATGATCCCAGGGTCCTGGGATGGAGCCCCGTATCGGGCTGTCTGCTCAGCGGGGAGCCTTCCCCCCCCCGCCCGCCTACTTCTCTGCCTGATTGTGATCTCTATCAAATAAATAAAATCTTTAAAAAAAAAAGAATAGATAAGGATATAAAGGCGCATGTGCGTACCCCCACCTCCCTACCATCCTGCCCCCATCTTACTAGCAAGCAAACCTCAGAGAGGTTCAATAACGACTAAATCCACAAAGCGTCAAGTCCAGACTCAACCCAAGCACTCCCTGACTCCAAGCCCTGCATGTTCCAACCACAAGTCTCTATACCATCTTCCGATGTTAAAAAGTGAGGCCATGTGTGGACAGACCCCCAACTCACTTTAAGTACTTTGACGAGATGAGTTTTTAAAGATAGTGACCCAACTCCTTTGAATTAGAGGATAACCCAATTGTGAAGCGCACTTCATGCTCCTATGCCCAGGGGAATTTTGTTCTGGAGGCAAGCACAAACTCTTTACCCTGCCTGCGTGTTCATTGGCTTCATAGGGAATGGAAAGGGAATGCTGCAGCGACGAGCATTTACCGTGTGCAAGGAACAGAGCAGAAGATGTAACATACTGCATCTCCTTCAGTGAAACAAGAATGAGTGGAAATATTGATCTCATAAGAACAAAGAGGAAAAGCTTCTTCACTGTGTTATTCCCACTCTTCACCTGATTTCCCTCTGTATTAAGAAAGGCATATTTTATTGACAGAAGGCCACTTGTAAACTGTGACTAACATCTCAGAGGAGGTTCCTGAATTAAGTCCAGACCCCCTGTCATCACCTACATGCCGCATCTGCAGGTCCGTAACTGAAGAACAGTCTTTGCTCTGAAGTTCTTATCCCCAATCAAGTGCCAACACCCAGGAGTACAGCAGAACATTCTTAGAAACGTTTTCTAAGATTAGAATGTGTGAGGTTAGACGAACGGAACGTGAAGTCTGGGTGCAGACCAGAGACTCAGAGAGGCCATCCCTGAGCATGGGAAAAGGTACCCGGGATGCTCGGAAAGATGCTGAATCATTCTGCAACATGGCCGAAGCCTGTTTCCGGTTTCTGGTCCCAGGGAGATGGTTACTCTGACTGTGCATTCTCATTTGTTCCAGTCCTCCCTCCCTACTGCCATGCTCCAACCCCGCCCCCCTCCAAAATGCAAGTTAATATTCCAAGATGCCAGTTTGCAGACTGGTATGGAGGAACCCCTGGGGAGAGGTTTTGAGGGGGGAATAGCCATTTGTGTCCCTGCCCCCAAATCTTCCCTTCCAGTGGCTCTGGACTGGGGCCCGGAAGCTGAGTTACCAATGATTCTCCTGAGGCAGGACCAGCTTCTAAGCCTTTGGTGACCTTGCAAAGAGCAGAGCTAGAGAAACCTGCTTTGTGTGCTCTCATGATACCCTAGAAGTATCTGTGGAGAGTCCCTGTTGATGTTTCATCTCTCTTAAATCAGATCCCTAAAGCCACAAGATACATATATTGTCTTACTGCACAGGGTAGCACACGGATGCTCTGATGCCTGGGGTTTTGTTGCATTCCTTCGATCTACCATCTTCCTGTCACCCAGAAGGCAGAGATGTTATGAAATCTCCCCAAAAACCCAGCTTCCCGGGCTTCTGTGGTCACACCTTTCAATTATTCAGCCACCCTAAATGATCTGCTATTTCAGCCTCATCTTCCAAACTTTCTTCGCTATCTCTCACCTTCGCAACCTAGGATCAGGGTGAGAGACCTCCTGTCCCTCCTTCAGTATAAAATCTGGCTTCTTTTCAAAGCAGAACAGAACCAGGTATGATAGTCTTCTTGGTCCTCATGCCTGGTTCTCATAAAGACCATCCATTTGATTTTAATCTAAACAGATCAATGTTGCTGGTCATAGAAACACCTTACAATAAGACCACAAAAGTTGGTGTATCCCACAATAAAAGTGGAAGACGATGGAATGTAACTTGGTGCCCATCTACCCAAAAGCATCTTAGAGCCAGCTCTCACTGGCTCACAAAAGTCAACTCTGCTCATCTTTCATCAAGACATTACCTTGGAGCTTGACAAAGGCCAGGGTGGGAGTACTTAATCATGAAGATGAGCAAAATGCTACAAACCAGGGCTTCCTGATACAGAAAGCTGGCTCACCAGCACACCATGGCACAAATGTTCCTGAATCATCGGGCTGGCCTCTTAATAACTCTTTCTTCCTGGCAACCTTCAGAGTCAGAACTCTGGAGTTCTGAAGACTCACAGACCTTCTCCTCCACAAATACTCCAACACATCAATCGTCCCCTCATTTTACCTTAACCTGCCCCATTTATTGCAAAGCCCAAGTACAGAAAACCATAAAAATTAATAAAAGGAAGCAAACCTTGGCAACCATCACGTGGGTCAAGGACTAGAATGTTGCCGGTTACTCCAGAAATCCTTCCACGTGTCCCATCCTGATTCTAAGTCTATCGCTCCACTCAAAAGCAACCACCATGCTGACTGGTATAGGAACTCCCTGCATTTCTTTCCTGTATTATCACCCATATATATCTATACATTACCCTGTACTAGCCAAGTTTTATCAGATTGATGGGCCTGTTAAATTTCTTGTCATCTACCTCATTTTTCTTCCTCTATTTCCCCTGCAGTTGCTCTGCTGAAACACCTAAGGCTTTGACACGTGGATTTCCCTAAAGCCCTGATTTTATAGATTCCGTCCATTTAGCTTGCCCTTTGCCTTCTGTACTTCATACACTTTGGCAGCTGGAACAAGAGGTCTGACCAGACTAAGGTTTGATACCTTTGACAAGAGGTAGGTGCCACTACTGTGGGGTTTTTTGTTTTTTGTTGTTTTGTTTTGTTTTATCAAAAGACGGGTTACAACGGGCTGTTCCTTCTCTTGTGGTGTTTAGTCCTGGGATTTCCAATGCCTACATCCATTAACTCAATGGAGATTGCAAGATAGTGGTATTCTTTTTCTCTCATTTCTGGTTTTCATTAATCAGCTGGGATACTGTCCTCCTCTCACCTACTATTTGGTGACCTGGAGGTACAGATCAAGTAGGAAAGCTAGGGTAGATGGCTGAGTCTTTCCCTTCCTTTGCCAATTTTAGAGATTAATTGATTGCCTATTTTCTTTTTTAATTAAAAGGAAAATGTAACTGTCTTATTAATAAGTGAGGAATGGAGAGAAATTCACAGATACTAAAATACATCTTTCTCGATCCAAAAACCAGCATCATTGCTTAATGGAAAAATACTAAAAGAGTTTCTATCTAAATCAGAGATAATTTTTAAAAAGTTCACTAATGGTGGAAATGAACATTTATTTATCCTCATTCTAGAGGTTCAGACCAATATCATTAAACAAGAGCGAAAAGTGAGAGGTATAAATTTTGGGAAAGAGGAGATAAAATTGTCACTTATAGGTGATATGAACATACGTATCCTGAAACATACTAGAGAATCAACCCAAAACACTGCAAGATGAGAAGAGAGTAAGTATACAGAGTAAAAAAATTCTTGTAACATACAAGAGGAAAAACAATTAGAATATACAATGGAATAAAATGCTCCATTTTCAAAAGCAAAAATAAGTAAATAAAGCACACAGGAATACACTTAGGAAAATGCAATCTTTCTATGAAGGAAAAATTTTTTTAAAAAGATTTCACTTATTTATTTGACAGACAGAGATCACAAGTAGGCAGAGAGAGAGGGGGAAGCAGGCTCCCCGCTGAGCAGAGATTCCTGATGCGGGACTCGATCCCAGGACCCTGGGACCATGACCTGAGCCGAAGGCAGAGGCTTTAACCCACTGATCCACCCAGGTGCCCCGGAAAATTTTAACACGATCCTGCGGGACACAAAAGAAGTCTTGAATAAGTGAAGCCATCCCATGTTCTAGCTGGGAAGAGCCAATGTCATAATGATTCTTAATTCAACCTTATTTATCTATACTTTTACTACAGCCCCAACAAAAACATGAACAGGATCTATGTGAGAACTAGGCAATCTGATTCAACAGTTAATACATGCAAAACAAAACAAGCAAGGGGAGTGAGCTGTGGCCCTACTAAGTATTAAAACATAAGCTTCACTATTTAAACCAATGTTTTCAACAAGTAAAGTCTGTGAATAAACTTCACAGAAGAGGAAATACAAATGACTCTCAAAATGTGAAAACACTTTCAGCTTTATTCACTGAAGTGAAATTTAAAACATCACAGAATATTTCCATTCTATTTACATATCTCTTTTTTAAAAGATTTTATTTATTTATTTGAAAGAGAGAAAGTGAGATCACAAGTAGGCAGAGAGGCAGGCAGAGGGAGAGGGGGAAGCAGGCTCCCCGCTGAGCAGAGAGCCCGATGTGGGGCTCGATCCTAGGACCCCAAGACCACGACCTAAGCCGAAGGCAGAGGCCTAACCCATTGAGCCACCCAGGTGCCCTCTATTTACATATATAAATGTTTTGGGTAGGATGCCTAGACGCACAGCCTGAGATGGGCAGCGTCTCATGATGGTGATTTAGGGAGGAAGTGCTCTCAGGAGAAAGGGAGTCAGGGGAGAGGCTGGGTCAGAGGAAGAGTGCCAAACGAGGACGTGGTTTCAGCTTCAGACTGGCTTCTGCCTGATCCCCCACAGCACCCTGGAGCACAAGTCCCATCTCAAGGCAAGAAGGTGCTCCTCCGTGTCCCATGTTAGTCAGTCAGTTACTTCTGGCCGCCTCTCCTCTCTGTTCCCCAGGGTAAGGAAGGAGGACACAGTTCCCTGGATCACGATGCTCCCTCGACTGAGGAAGGTCCCTGGAGAAAGGGCTGGTGGGAGCCATGAGGAGTCACCCCTCCTCCCCACCCCACATGGGCTAATGACAGGGGATAACTGGCCTAGAGAAAGGGACCTGGGCAGGGTACCACCTGCAGCCACTACAGCCTTTGTAGTCCAGCCTTTGCCCATCACATGGTATATAAAAGGCATTTGAGGAACAATGAAAGAACTATAAATCCCAAACACACTTAGACAATTGACTGGCAAATGTTTTCTGTCTGGAAGGCAGGCAGAGTCCAGGCTTCAGAGTTCAATGGACAATTTTAGAGCTCACTCAGCCTCCATGTCATGGGGAGGTATCTAACTGCAGCCCAAGTGTTCTCTTCTGTAAAACATACAGAATTTTTCTGAAACCCATCTTATAGGCTAGAAGCAAGGATTAAAAGAGACCATCTATCAATATTTAAATCCATTTAATAACCTGGCAATCTTGAGCTAATTGTTCCTTTGCTGCTGCCTGATCCAATGAAGCTTGAACTTTTTACCAAAAAAAAAAAAAAAAAAAAAAAAAAAGCGTAACTACTAAATAAAGTCCATACCTAACTTAATATTGCTCTAGCCCCAGAGCTGGTGTTTTTCACTCCAAAATGTCTTAACTTCCTGCCTTATCCTCTTGCACCTGTGAACCCAGAAACACACTTCATTCATATAAAATAAACAAAGCCTACTTATTAAGTATTGGAAAAATAACACGTTCCAACATCACTTATGGCCTGGACTTTATTTTAAAGGGAATTTGGAGGTGCTAAAGTTCTTCCTCTTAGAAAGCTTGGAAAATATATTAATAAAATTACACACTAATAATTTCCTCGATATGAAAGCACCGCATATACACTGCAGACATTTAGAAAACACAGATTAGCAAAATAAAGAAAGCAAAAGTAATCCAAATCCCATCACGTATAAACACTCAATCTTATTGTTTGTGCCTATCTTTCTGGACCTTAAGTGCATAAATATTTATCACTAGATTATATGAATACAAATCAAATCCACAATGATTATAATGTTTTGTAACTTTCGTTCATCGTTTCAGAGAATAGCAAGTCTTTCTAGGTCATTCAAAGTTATTGAATCTCCTTTAAGAGGCATAGAAAACCAAAATATTAGCTACAGATACAAATATAGATATGGTTACGGATCTCTATATGAAGAAATACACGTATAAATGTATACATACAAAATATATATATAATCTTACGTAACACACAAACGGAGAGAAATCTATTTATATAGACTATGTAAAACACAGGCCTTATTTTTAAATAATCAGATCCATTCCTCTTTTCCTGCTTTTGTGTTTGCCACGGTGATTCAAGTTCTATGCGTATTTTAAAATACGAAATGGCTGTAGCTTTTGAAGATATATTTTAAATCCATTTAACAACTGCTTTTGGCACCTGCTGGCTGAAAAGTATTATAGGTGTTACCAAGATGAATAAGAAACACATGCTGCCAGATTCTCCCGGTCGACTCTGAGAGACAGGTGTGGGCACAAGTAATTACACGAGTGCTAAAATGTTACAGTTACGACACCAAGTGCTAAAAACACAAAGAGAAGAAAGAGATCCTAACTTCTGGAGGTAAGAGAGAGGGGTCAAGAAAGCTGTCACAGAGGAAATGGCTTCGCCCCCACATTTGCTGGGTGGAGAATGGGGGGAGAACTATTTGGGCAGAGGGAAAACAAGAGCAAAGAGGGCGGTGGAATCAGGGTCCCAGCGAGCAGGCACCCCGGATGCATTCTCTAGCTCATTCCAAACATGACCACAAAGCGAAGAATTCCCTGAATTGTGCCCAGTTGGGCAACAACCTTTCGCAACATCTTGGGAGACAGTACTGCCAAGGGGTGGCAAATCCCCCTTGGAAGCCGGTTGGCTCCTCTGACGCTATAGCTTCTCTTTGGACTGAAAAGGTTGGGAGTCATGTCCCCTCTTGATTGCTCCTCAGGCAACTGTGCAAACCGACTTGGGGGTATGGGTGGGATGACCTCCCCACCCCTCCCCCTCACGAGAAGAGCTGGACGGAAATGGGCTTGCTGGAATTCTCAAGCCGTCCTTAAGTTCGGAGGACAGCTCAATCCCCTATTAGAGACCCAATCTGTTGAGAGGGAAATTACGTTATTATTGCCTCTTGAATGTCAGTTGGCAGGCTCCGTCTCTGCCTAATGCCCGTAATTAGACAAACAGCCTTCTGAGCACAACCCATATGGCAGCTGCGTATGGCATTTACAGTTGTTGTAATAACACAACAGCCAGGCAAGAAGCACAACAGAAGCGCACCTCTACCCCGCAAGTGACCTGCTCATTAGCAGCTGTGTGGGGTTAACGGAAAGAGCACCTCATCTCGGGTGGTGTGTTATTAAGGCCAACACTGACCCCAGTAAATGGGAAAATGTATGCCAGGAGGAGCTTACTCATTCCCCGGCTTGTGTTGGTCAAACAAATGAGAAAAGCAAGCACTCTACAGAGCGAGCCTGCAAAATTCATAAAACACCGAGAAGAGGGAAGCTGGTGTCTCTTTCCCACACCTCTCCCCCTCCCCCACCACACCCCTGAATCACGGCTACAGAATTCATCTTTGGGCTTGGAGATTGGGGCTTCATGGGTCCTGACTCTCCACCCTGGTTCCCATGGCGTCTTCTCCTGTACCATTGGGATCTTTCACTTAGGTTTTCCCAAAAGCTTCTTTCTGTTCCCCGTGCAGAAGTTTTGTTTGGTTGGCCGGCTTTGTTTGGAAGGCTGTTTGTATAATTACACTATTACTGAGAGCCATAAGGAAAAGGAAAAGACCTCCTAACACCTCCCTTCCTCCCATCCAAATGCTCCAAAGACCAACACAGTATCTGCTTTGGTCTCAGTCCCTTCTAACACAGATGCTGCTCTCACCAAACATTTGAATGTTGTGCTTAATAACTGTCATTTGCAAAGGTCATTGACAAACAAATGTATTAGGCAAAACAAAGCACTCATGGGTCCTAAGGGCTCCACACGGAGCCTCTAATTCCCACACTTTTGTTTTTAATGTTTGTCTTATATTCTTTGTTCCTATTACTATTTGTTCCTAAAAACGTTAAACTCCTTTCTCCCTTCTCTTGTACAACTTACATCACTCCCAATGTCACAACACATATGGGTACCAAATTCAACAATTTTTAGCCATAAAAACAAACACCTGGGGCACCTAGGTGGCTCAGTTGATTAAGCATCTGCCTTTGGCTCAGGTCACAATCCCAGGGTCGTGGGATCGAGTCCTGCATGGGGCTCCTTGCTCAGCAGGAAGCCTGCTTCTCCCTCTGCTTGAGACACCCCCGGCTTGTGCACTCTCTCTTTCCCTCTCTCTCTCTCTCTCTCTCTCTCTCTGACAAATAAGTAAAATCTTAACAAATAAATGGGAAAAAAACTCACTTATTGGATGCACAAGTAATTCAATGTTTACTGATAACAGCGATATTTATTAGACGATGACCATTTACAGCGCTGTGCTAAACACCTTACACAGATAACCTCATTCTATTCTCACCAGAACTGGACTGAGCATGTTCCATTATGAGCACCTTAGACATGAGAGAATGGGGCTTGGAGAAATTCAGTACTTGCTCAGAATCTCATAGTCAGCAGGAAAGCTGGAACCCAACCCAACCGATCTTCCTCCGTAACCCCCGTGGTTCTCCACAAGTGAGTCAAGAGCTCTCTGCCCCGAGCCCTGGTCTCCTCAGATGTAAAGAAAAGGAATTCAACTAAATGATCTCCCTATAATAGGAGGAGACGGTAAAATAGAAAGTATAACCCTTAAGAGGTTCCTATTCAGGAATCAGAAAATAAAGGCGATTTAAATGAGTGCGTTGTGTTTTGTAATGTATCTGTTACAAGTTATTTTAAAATATTTTTATATTTTTATAATATGATTTTTTATAATAGAATAGAAGAATATTTTTAAAGCATTTTAAAAATAACTTGAGGCTCTTCAGTTCGAGGTCTGTCACATACCTCTTTTTCCCCTTCTCTTTCCAAACTCAGGGAAATATCAAGGAGATAAACCCTTAACCACCTAGGGAAGGGGAATGGAAGTTATCAGGGAAAAACCAACTCCAAGATATTTCTGGATGTGACAAACAGAAAAGTATGCTAAGGACAGAGCTCCAGGGCAAGAAGGGGCCTGTCTTCCAGATGGATCCATGGGAGGCCCCCTGTTTCGAGACGGTAGAAGATGATGTGAAAGATGGGGGGAGATGGGTGGCCAAGGAACTACTGGCAGGTTTAACCATAAATAGTGGTGCCATTTTCTCCACCCCCACCCTAAGCCTAGCAAGTCTACTTTGCTCCCACGGTTAAAAAAAAAAAAAAAAAGTCTGCCTTCCAGATAAATTCAGAACATTGCCCAGGAAGAAGTTTACATCACTGGGTCCTCTTAATACAGAGTAAATCACTTCTGATTCTGCATCTGAATGACTTTCATTTCAAAGACAATCAATCAGTTCCCTTCCAGTCCATCTGGAAGGGAAGCCAGCCTTCTCGAACTCCACATAGTCTCCAGAGTGCAAAGGACCTCACATTGACTCCAAATGGTCATCCGTGTGGTTCTTCATTCTCACGTATCAATAGGCAACCAAGAATTGCAAGACACACCACTGAAAAACACAGAAATAATCCCCACTGCACCAGTGCAGTCAAATGATCACAATGAAGGTAATCTATTCCTTAACCTCAATTACATCTAGGAGGAAATTTACCTATTAAAATATAGGATGGGGGTGCCTGGGTGGCTCAGTGGGTTAAAGCCTCTGCCTGTGGCTCAGGTCATGATCTCAGGGTCCTGGGATTGAGCCCCGCATTGGGCTCTCTGCTCAGCGGGGAGCCTGCTTCCCCCTGCATCTCTGCCTACTTGTGATCTCTGTCTCCATCAAATAAATAAATAAAATCTTAAAAAAAATAGGATGCTGCAAAGTGGAAAAAAAATCCAGAAAACGTAAGAAAGAGTTCTTAGAAGTCAAACATAAGATGGCACAAAGTAAAATGTCAAGGGGAGGACAGGAGGATAGTGTAGGATATTTCTGTAAGAAGGTCAGGATGGCAGAGGCAGCAATGAAGAAAACACAAGGAGTCTCAGGGCCACGCGACTCAACATCTTACTGGTGAAAATCACTGGAAAGGAGATCAGAGAATGGAGAGAAACTTACCAAATATGGAATGAAAGAAACCCAAGTGGAAAAATGCAAAAGTCTTCAGAATAAGAAAAGGCTCTCATGTAATGATCAAGATAAATGACAGCAGACCACATCAAAAAGACTGTCATAAAACAAGAACGGCACGGATTTAACAAAATAAAGTCTGAAAGCTTCCAGAGATGGAGAAGAAATTGTATCTTCTGATTTCTCATGAATACCACTGGCCATTAGAAGACATTGTCTGCAGGGATGTCTGGGTGGCTCAGTCAGTTAAGTGTCCAACTCTTGATCTCAGGGTCATGAGTTGAAGCCCTGCACTGGGCCCCAGCATGGAGCTTACTTTAAGAGAAAAAAAAAAAAAAAAAAAGAAGAGGAAAGAAAAAGACATTGCCTTCAAAGTTCTGAGGACCCTTTTTAAAAATGGTCTTTATTTTAGAATACCTGTAGATTTGACAGAACAATTGGGAAAATAGTAAGGAGAGTTCCCACAAATTGAGGACCTGGCCTCCTCTATTATTAGCATATCTTACAATCCTTTTTTTGTTTGTTTGTTTTGAGAGAGAGAGGGAGAGAGAGAGAGAGAGAAGCGTACAGGGGGAGAAGGGAGGGAGACAGAGTTTAAGCAGGCTTCACACCCAGTGTGGAACCTAACAAGAAGGTCCATCTCACCACCCGGAGCTGAAATCCAGAGTCAGATGCCTGACTTTGCCACCTAGGCACCCCATATCTTACAATCTTCTATCAACATGGTACATTCACTACACTTAATGAACCAGTATTGATACATACATACTCAGATTTCCTTAGTTTCTACCTAATGAAGGTCCTTTTTCCGTCCCAGAATCCCATCCAGGGTATAACATCACATTTACTCGTCATGTCTCCTTAGGCTCCTTTTCACTGCCACACATTCTCAGACTTCCCTTGTTTTTGAGAATCTTGACAGTTTTGAACAGCAGTGGTCAGATTTTTTGCAGTGTCCCTCTAGTGGAACATGTCTGCTGTTTTTTTCATGGTTAAACTAGGGTTATAGGTTTGGGAGAGGAAGATCACAGAAGTGTCAATCTCATGGCATCAAGGGTAAATACCATCAACATGACTTATCACTCTTGATGCTGCCCTTGACCATCTAGCTCAGGTAGATGGTGGTCATATTTTTCCACGATAAAGTTACTCTTTTTTGTTTCCCTTTCCATACTGTGCGATGCATAGCTGACACTTAAGGATTGGGTATTTATGATCCAGCTCTATAAAAACAGGGTATCTATATGTTATATGGAACGGAACATTTCTGTATGGGGCCTTTGTCTCTTCCTCTCCTTTAGTCAATCATGTATTTATATCACTACAGACTCATGGACATTTACTTTATACTTTGCCATTTTTTTAAAGTAGGCTTCATGACCAATGTGGGGCTTGAACTCATGACCCTAAGATCAAGAGTTGCGTGCTCTACCAACTGAGCCAGACACCTCAATTTATTTTATGCTTTGGGTTGTAATCCGATATTACTTGATTTTTTTTTTTTTTTTTGGCTCAAATTGTTCCAGCTTTAACCAAAGGAGCTGTTTCAGTTGTCTCTTGTATAACTTTGGCATAATCCCCTCAATGCATATTGGCTATATTTGTGGGTTTTGTTTTGGCTTTGGTTTTGTTTGGAATACCTCCTAACTTTCTGTCATTACATGATGTTCCAAGTTCATCTTGCATTTTTTCTGCCCTAGTCCTAGACTCAGCCATTTCTCCAATTGCCTCTTTTAAGGAAATGGTATTAGGAACAAAGATCTAAGTGCCAGGTATGCTCATACCTTCTGAGGTCTTCGTCAGTTCTAGGTTCTCAAAGCTTTCTAGGTTCTCAAAGCTGACAAAACAAGGAAATCTATGCATGTATACTAACACATGAATGCATACAGATTTTTAAGTACTTCTACCTGGGTCTATATCAAGCTAAACATGAGCTCACGCTGAGATCTCTAACCATACCCCACTACCACATAGATTATTCTAGCTTCTTCCCCTTGCCTATCAACAAAAAATCATGCCCACAGTGACGAACCTGGCTCCCACCATTTCCTGTTCATTTATTTAATTGGCCAACTCCAGGATACATGTCTACGGTATCAGAATTGTTCACTCATACACCCACGGGAAACAACTTTATCGTCTGGAGTATGGTACTCACGTGCAGTTCCTTTTGTCTCATTTCAGATTCCACTCATTCCCAGAGTTACTTAGATCAGGACCTTTCCCTCTAGTTGGACTGTTATAGTTTGCATGTATAAAATTCACTCTGTATTGTTATGTTCCATGATTTTGACAAATGCATACCATCTTGTATCCACCATCACAGTATCATACCAAGTAATTTCAACCAGCCAAAAGGATCTCTTGTGCTTCACCTATTTGATCTCCCCACCTTTCGGTCCTCTGACACAGATCAGAAATGATAGAGACAGACAGAACAAAGAAAGCAGATTAAGAGTCCAATCTATGCAGCTCAATATCTTACTAAGGAAAATTACTAGAAAAGAGATCAGAGAACGGAGAGAAAATGATCAAATAAAGAATGAAAGACATGCAGATGAAAAAAACACAAAATTCTTCAGAATAAAAAGATTATAATGTAATGATCAAGGTAAATGACAGCAGACCACATCCAAAAGACTGTCATAACACCAGAACAGCGTGGATATCTCACAGTTTACATATAATGTTATCTTTGGGTTTAGGATTTTGGTAGATATTCTTTATGAAGTCAAAGCAGCTCTCTCTATTCCTTGTTTGCCAAGAATTTGTATCCTGAGTAGGTACTGGATTTTGTTAAATCCTTTTTTCTGCCATTGACATGATCAGATGAATTCTCTTCTTCAGCCCATTGCTGTGGCAGATTATATTAATTTATCTTTTAATGTTGAGCCAGCTCTGCATGCCTAAAGTAAAGCCCACTTGGTGGTGGGGTGTATGTCTCTCTAAACACTGCCAGGTCCAGTTTGCTAACATTTTTAGTTGAGAATTTTCCCATCTATGTTTTATTATTTGACTTTTGCTATAAAAATAGAAATTACCACAAAAGTATTGGCACCAGCACGATACACATGTATTATCTTACAGTTCTGGAAAAAGTCAGAAGTGTGAAGTGAGCCTTACAGGCTAGCATCAAGATGTTAGCAGAGCTCCATTCCTTCTGGAAACTTTGGGGGCAATCCACTTCTTTGCCTTTTTTAGCTTCCAAAGACCCACTGAATTCCTTGGCCAGCGGCCCCTCCTTCTGTCTTCAGGGAATATCACTCCAACCTCTTCCTACCACATACCTCTTCTCTCACTCTGAACACTACTGCCTCCCTCTTATAGGGTTACACTGTGGTTATATTGGGACCACCCAGTTCATCCAGGGTAATCTCCTATCTCAAGGTCCTTAACTTATTAACACCTGCAAAGTATTTTTTGCCAGGAGAGGTAGCATAATCACAGATTCCAGGAATTAGACTGTGGGGAGGGACATAATTCTGTCTACCACATGTTCATGAGAGACACTGCTCTGTAGTTTTTCTTCTAATGCCCTTACATGGGTTTGGTATTAAGGTAATTCCGGCCTCAGAGCCCAAGTTAGGAATTGTTACACCTCTTCCTATTTTCTATTAGAGATTGCAGAGAACTGGCATTATTTCTTCCCTCCTTTTTCTTGCCAAAGTCACCAGTGAAACCATCTAAGCCTAGTGTTTTCTTTTCTGTAAGGTTATTAATTATTGATTTAATTTTTAAGTAGACACGGGCCTATTAAATTATCTACCTTTGCATGTGCTTAACTAACTGAGCCAGGGTAAGCATTTGATTCTTGATTTCAGCTCAGGTCATGGTCTCAGAGTCATGGGATCAAGCCCCACGTTGGGCTCCGAATTCCACAGGGAGCCTGCTTGAGATTCCATCACTCTTCCTCTCCCTCTGCCCCTCCCCCCACTCATATGCTCTCGAGCACTCTCTCTCTCTAAAATAAATAATCTTTAAATGATCTACCTTTCCTTACATGAGTTTTGATAACGCATGTTTCAAGGAATTTGTTTATTTCCTCTATCTTCTCAAACCTGTGAAATAGAGTCGTTCATACTACTTTTTATTAGTTTTTTCATGCCCCCATAATCAATAGCAGTGGCCTTAAAAAATTTTTTTACTTATTTATTTGACAGAGAGAGAGAGATCACAAGTAGGCAGAGAGGCAACCAGAGAGAGAGGAGGAAGCAGGCTCCCCGCTGAGCAGAGAGCCCGACATGGGGCTCGATCCCAGGACCCTGAGATCATGACCTGAGCCGAAGGCAGAGGCTTTAACCCAATGAGCCACCCAGGAGCCCCAGCAATGACCTTTCTTCCATTTCTGCTATTAGTGATATGTTTTCTATCTTATTTTCTTGTTATCCTTGGCAAGACGTTTATAATTTTATTGATCTTTCTAAAGAACTAATTTGGCTTTATTGATTTCCATTGTTTTTCTGCTTTTAAATTCATTGATTTCTGCTCTAGTGTTTATTTCCTTTCTTCTGTTTGCCATAATCTTATATTGTTCTTCAGTCTCTAGATTCCTAAAGGGGAAGCTTAGATTATTAATTTTAGATTCTTCTGCTTTTTAATACATGTATTTAATGTTATTAAATTACCCCCCAAAGAACTGTTTTCAGTAAATTCCACAAATTTAGACAAGTTGTATATTCAATTTCATTTATTTCAAAATATCTTTTAATTATCTCGAGAATTTTTCCTTGGCTTATTGTTATTTAGAAGTGTTCAAATATTTGAATTTAATGTTCAAATATTTGGGGATCTTTTCACTACCTTTGCTATTGATTTTTAGTTTCATTCCATTGTGATCTGAGAAAAATACATGGCATAATTTCTTTCCTTTTTTTTTTAGATTTAGATTTAGACAGAGAGAGACACACAGCAAGAAAGGGAACACAAGCAGGGGGAGTTGGAGGGAGAAGGAGACTCCCCGCAGAGCTGGGAGCCTGATGATCCAGGACCGTGGGATCACGAACTGAGCCGAAGATAGACGCTTAACCAACTGAGCCACCCAGGCACCCCACAGCACAATTTCTATTCTTTTAAAAATTTTAAACTATGTTTTGTAGCCCGGAATTTGGTCTACTTTGATGACTGTTCCATTCAAACTTGAGAAGAATTTATATTCTGCCATTGTTGGGTCGAGTTCTCTATAAATGTCAATTACATCAAGATGATTATGGTGCTGTTTGTTCAATTAAACCCTTACTGATTTTTTTTTTTTTTTTTAACCAGGATCCCCAATGGATCGATTGCTGAAAGGGGAATGTTGATGTCCCCAGCTCTCATAGTAGAGTTACCTGTTTTCTCCTTCCAGTTTTTCAGTTTCTGCTTCACAAATTCTGGTGGGTCTGTTGTTAGGTTAGGATTATTATGTCTTCTGGGAGAACTGGTTCCTTCATTGTCATGTGACCCTCTTTACCCTGATAATTTTTCTTTTCCAGAAATCCACCTTATCTGAAATTAATATAGTTACTCCAGTTTTGATTAGTGTTACCAGGACATAGTTTTCTCCATCTCTTTACTTTTAATCTGAGTCATTAAAGTGGGTCTCTAATAGACAACACATAGTTAGGTCTTGTTTTATTTTAATCTACTCTGTCAATCTCTGTCTTCTAATTACTATATTCCAATCATTCACATTTAATGTGATTACTGAAATGCTACCATGTTTGTAACTATTTTCTATTCATTGAATTGTTGTTTCTTTTGTTCTTTTTTCCTCCTCTGCTTTCTTTGGTTTTAATAAATACTTTGTTATAATTCTGTATCTCTTTCCGTATCTCTTCCCCTACTGTATCAATACGCTTCTCTTAACAAAAATTTTAGTGGTTGATCTAGAGTTTGCAATATACATTTACAACTAATCTAAGTCCACCTTAAATGATATGTAACTTCATGTGTAGTACAGGTACCTTGTAACAGAGTATTTGAAATTCCTCTCTCATCCATTATGATAGGCTGTCATTCACTTTACTTACACATAGGCTATAATTGCCCAATATGCTGTCATGATTATTGCTTTCAATCAAGTTAACTTTAGATAAATTTAGAATTTAAAAATAAGGCTTATTATTTTACCTTCATTTACATCTTCTCTGATGCTCTTCCTTTCTTTATGAGATCCAAGTTTCTAACCATATTTTTGTTCTGTCTTCAATTATTTAACTTTGGGGGGGGGCAGAGTAGTTCCAGGGATGATAAAAAAAAATCCCTCAGTTTTCTCTTAAAAAATTTTTATTTCTCCTTAATTTGAAAAATAATCTCTGGGTATAGAATTCTAGGTTGGTAGATTTTTTTTTCTTTCAACACTTGAAACATTTCATTCCATCATTTTTTGGTTTTGTTTTGCTTAGATGAAAAGAAGTCCACCACAATTCTTGTTCTTGTTCCTCTGTAGGTAAGGTTTTTTTTTCCCCCTCCTCTCTGGGTTTTTGCAAGATTTTTTTTTTTTTTTCAACGTTTGGTTTTCTGCATTTTTCAGATTTGGGGTAGTCTGCCTTGAGATCTCAGTTTCCTAATGGTCCCAAGAAAAGTCATGATTTTAGTGTGCTCAGGTCTTGTTATAAATACAAGCTAATTTCTAAGCTCTTAAATTTTGGATTTGAAATCAGAAGTCCAGATCATTTATTCTGAACCTATATTCAACATCCAAGGAAACCATCAGTCAAGTTTAAGAGCAAAGTACAGACATTTTTAGGGGCACCTGAGTGGTTCAGTCAGTTAAGTAGCTGACTCTTAATTTCAGATCAGGTCATGATCTCAGGGTCCTGAGACTGAGCCCTGAGTCAGGCTCTGTGCTCTGTAGGGAGTCTTCTTGGGAGTCTCCCCCCCACCCTGCAATGCATTCTCACTGTCTCTAAAATTTTTCAAGATTTATTTATTTATTTGACAGACAGAGATCACAAGTAGGCAGACAGACAGGCAGAGAGAGAGGAGGAAGAAGGCTCCCTGCTGAGCAGAGTGCCCGATGCGGGGCTCAATCCCAGGACCCTGGGATCATGACCTGAGCCAAAGGCAGAGGCCTTAACCCACTGAGCCACCCAGGCGCCCCTAAAATTTTTTTAAGAAGACATTTTTAGATGTGGATGGACTCAGAAATATCCAATAATTGAGATCATTAATGAAATGATATAGAAAATTCAGAAACAAATAAAATATTGGAAGCTGTCAGATCTAGGATATAGTGGGTTTACCCTAGGAAATCTTGGGATGACTGACACCTGGAAAGTCACTGGTCCGTGGTAGAGCAGAAGATTCCAGGGTCTCCAAAGAATGGTTATGAAGGAAGTAGATCCCATACAGATATGACTGATAGGCTTGATAATTTGAGAATATCATAAGGACACACCATTCTCTTGTCAACAAGAGAAAATCAAGGCAATTGGCAATCCTGGTGCAGGGCTGGGAACTGTATAAAAAAGTCATGGTTGATTTCTGGTTCCAGTAATAACCTGACTAACCAAGCAGCAACAAAATACCTTAAAATGATCATTTTACATGTGTTGCTGAGCTGGCAAGAAAATAAGGAAAATCCTCAGAGGCCAATTACAGAGCTAATGCATGAATCCAGTGAAATGAGCTCTGAAGCTGCTGACTGCCCAAAGGGCATCCAACATTACTCTGTTTCCCAAATATTCACTTTTTACAATTGCCCAGGGAAAGGAGACTAGGTCTAGGAATGTGTTTCCTTCTTACAAAATGTCCCTTACCTAACAAAGAGTTGGTACAAAAATTCCTGTGGGTCTGAGACATCTTCAATGAAATGGAATCCGGAAAACCAACCCACCAAACAGACAGACAAACAAAAACAACTGAATTCATCCCCACAAAAGGAGAGACCAAAGCAAAGTACCTATCATTACCTTGTCTCTGGGTGAAAAGAAAAAAATACCTCATTTCATAATTTGCAGTGATGGGCTGGCTTTTACATGGATTTGAGGTCTGGATCAATGCTGGGGGAATATTCTAAAAACAAGCAAAGTAAATAATAAATAAACTGAAAAGTCCGTTGAAAGTGATTCCAGGAATTTACAATGCCTCCAGGAAGGATTAAACACAATCTTTTTCAGAGAAGCTGCCCTAAATGTAGACCTCAAAGAATTCTCACTATCCTACTGATAAATTTCCAATAAATACGAGCTCGCAATAAAAGCAAAACAAAACAAAGACCTAAAGACAAAGCATACAAGAAGACATCATAACTAAGAATAAGCCAATAAAACAAGAGCAGAAAAGACTCCAGAAATTGTTTTTATTAGATACAAAATGTGTGTAAGAATGTTTAAAATGATTGCAGAAATCAGATGGAATTTTTAAAAGTATGAGTAAGGAACAAAAGAGTAATAACAATGAGCAGATGAAAGATAATAAAAAGAATCGGCTAGAACTTACATAAGTGGGGAAAAAAAAAAAAGCCCAACCCTGATTTGTTACTTGATTATGAACTGAGAGAGCTATTTTACTAAAGGTCTGTAAACTTTGGGTGCAGGAATTTTTGCCACGAGACATGCCAAATTAAGTTTAATGGGAGACTTGCAGGTACTAGGGGAAACAGTATGCAAAACACCTAGTCAGCACATTTAGAAGAGCGGGGTTTGGTTCGAGCCAAGATTCTAAGGAGCTGCCAGGGTCATCGACCTGGTGTATTATTTTATTTTAGGGCTCTTTTGGCTAAAGCAGTGGCAACTCCCTTACTCCAGCTCCAATATTCCACCAACTGGTGGCACCACCAACCTCCCAATCCCATGGCTTGCTTCCACCATCTCCTCCCAGGTTGCTTTCCTGACCTGCATTGCCAACTCACTTGAAGCCTCTCAAGTTCACTAACACCCACCAGTTCTCTCTCAGTGATGTCTCCTATCTCAATGATGTGACCTCCTCCAGTTGTTCAGTCAGGAAGTTCAATCTTCCTTGTCTCCCCTCTTCCCTCAACTCTAACCCCTCCTAAAGTAAATCACTCCAATATTATCAATTATACTCTGCTTGAAAGAAGAGATGCAAAACTCAATCATGTCTTTCTTTTTCTTTCTCACGGACACAGGCAGGGCTTGATCCCAGGACCCTGAGATTACGACCTGAGTCGAAGGCAGACACCTAACAGATTGAGCCGCCCAGGCACCTCGGCATTTTTAAATTTCTAATTTGTTGTGGTTTCTTTTCTCATTTTAAATAATCACTTTAGTACCTAATCTTGTATTTTTAAGTTCATTATTATTTTACCCTTAAAAAGAGACTCCCAAATTATAAATGCACCAGCCCCGAAAATCCTGGACACACCACTGCTGTTATCAGAGGGACCATTTCCAAATAAAAACTTAAGTCACCCCCCCTTACCCCCACGATAAAAATCCAAATTCCACAGCATACTATCTAATGTCTCATAATCGTACTCTGTCATCCATTCCACTGCCCCAAGACTGTCTCTATATTCTAGACACTATCCTGCTTAGGGTTGGCAAAACGGCAGTGTGCCTTCCGACCGTCCATCTGTCCATGCACTAGGCACATTCAGGTTGGCATTCTTTCCCCTCACTCTTCTCCTTATCAAGAACTACCCAGATTAACCCATCTCTAAGCAGTGCTCTCCTCAGTGTTCTTCCCCATGACACATTCTCCTTATGTGTCATAACTTTTACCACATTTGTCAACATTGTACTTATTTGGTTTTACTTCTATTTTTGTGTTTCGTATTTTACTCAAGAGATTCCAAAACTCTCTGAGGGCAGAGATCATAACCCTCTTAACTAGCGTATAAACCTAGCAAATAGGGGCGCCTGGGTGGCTCAGTGGGTTAAGCATCTGCCTTCAGCTCAGGTCATGATCCCAGGTTGCTGGGATCGAGCCCTAAATCGGGCTCCTTGCTCAGGGGGGAGTCTGCTTCTCCCCCTGCTTGTGCCCACTCTCTCTCTCTCTCTCTCCAAATAAATATTTTTTAAAACCCGAGCATATAGTAGGTGCTCAGTAAGTATTTATTGAGCAAATGAAAAGTAAAATTGTAGCAGTGAGAAAGATAGCATACAATGAACTGGAGTCAAATGAGGTTTATTTCAGGAGTTTCTGAGCAGAAGGTGAAGATAATAGCCTAAATAACCAGTGGGCCAAGTCTTGGTGACTTTACCGCATCCCCAGGGATATAAAAGAATCACCTGGGGAAATACCATTTATACTCTTCAGTAGAAATATCTATGTGCCAGGGCACATACTGAAGAAGATAGGAACCTAGACATGGGAATAAAGATGACAGACAAGTGGAAAGGAAGGGAGGGAGGGACGGAGATTATTATAGACAATAAGAAAACTCAGGCAGGTTTTTTTTTTACTCAAGCAAAATGACTTATTTCTTATGTATAAATCATGTGGATTTCTAAGAGCCAACCCCAACAAACATGCAGCTATTTATATATATATAAAAATAAGATTTCTGTGATTTATATATTTATATATTTATTCATATATATTTATATGATTTCTATATGATTTATGCTTTTTAAATATTTATATATATAAATTGTTGTGATTAATGTAAAACCCTGAAAAAGAGAGATTATGGGACAAATGGACCAATATAAGAAGCATACTATTGTCTACTGGAATACACAGACATTTCAGTTTTGATTCTAGGGGTGCCCGGGTGGCTCAATTAAGCATCCAACTCTTGATTTTGGCTCAGGTCACGATCTCAGGGTCATGAGGTGGAGCCCCGCACTGGGCTCCACGCTCACTGAGGAGTCTGCTGGAGATTATTCCTCTCCCTCTGCCCTCCCACCCCACTCATGCACATGCTTGCACACACTCTCCCTCTCACATAAATAAATCTTAAAAAAAAAAAGGTTCATTTGTAAATATCTTCTCCCATTCTGTGGGTTGCCTCTTAGTTTTGTTGACTGTTTCCTTTGCTGTGCAAAAGCTTTTTATCTTGATGAAGTCCCAACAGTTCATTTTTGCCTTTGTTTCCCTTGCCTTTGGAGACATGTCTTGAAGGAAGTTGGTAGGGGGGGTGAAGTGAATGGGGTAATAGGATGATGGGTACTAAGGAGGCCATGTGTGGTGATGAGCACTGGGTGTTAAATGTAACTAATGAATCATTGAACACCACATCAAAAACTACTGAACATAATAAAAAAAGTTTCAGTTTTAATTCTGTCATTCCCTCTAGAACCTTAGAAAATTCCACTGGTCATGCCACTCTATAGTCAAAATCTCTAACACAGCCAAAACCTTAAATAGATGTGTTCTGCACTGATCACTAGCCATAGTAAAAGTTTTTAGAAAAACCTGCTAAATCTTCAAATCTGAAAAGAACAGCCAGCTGCTATTCCAGAATCTTCGAATCCTCATGTAGAAAGGACCACAAGAAGTTACCAGGTTCATTTCCCTTCCTACAAAAGTACACAATTCCCAGATTTTTGGCAATTTTGCCTCAGCCCTACTGACTTCCAAAAAAGTTCATGCAGTCTTGCTTGGTAGTTTTATAAAGGATCACCATGATAATATTTTCCCTTGGTTCCACTCAACCCTTCATGCTACAGTTTGTTCCACCATTACAATAAACAAACAAATAAACTAATATGTGCCAGTGGCTTTGGGACCAGGCAGTGGGTTTCTTGGAGTGAGACAGTAAAAACTTCAAGTGTTTGGAAGAAGTTGTTTCTCACAGTCAAAGGCTTGCACAAAAGTGAGGAAAATCTCAATGAAACTAAAGGAAGGGAAATCTTTCTTTTTTTTTAAGATTTTATTTATTTATTTGACTGACAGAGATCACAAGTAGGCAGAGAGGCAGGCAGAGAGAGAGGAGGAGGAAGGCTCCCTGCTGAGCAGAAAGCCTGATACGGGGCTCGATCCCAGGACAAGGAAGGGAAATCTTGGTGAAGAAGTGCCAGAAGGAGGGGGGAGCCATCTGGATGGCTCAGTCGGTTAAGTGTCCAGCTCTTGATTCCAGCTCAGATCATGATCTCAGGGTTGTGAGATCAAGCCTTACATTGGGATCTGTGCTCAATGCAGAGCCTGCTTGAGATTCTCCCTCTCCCTCTACCCCTTCCCCAACCTGAGTGCACACACACACTCTCTCAAATAAAGAAATAAAATCTTTAAAATAAACAAAAAAGAATGTTAGAAAGCTTAGCAACACTGCTGTCTGGAGTTATGTAGGAAGTAGAAAACCGGGCGCCTGGGTGGCTCAGTGGGTTAAAGCCTCTGCCTTCGGCTCAGGTCATGATCTCAGGGTCCTGGGATTGAGCCCTGCATTGGGCTCTCTGCTCAGCAGGGAGCCTGCTTCTCTCTCTCTCCCTGCCTGCCTCTCTGCCTACTTGTGATATCTGTCTCTCTAGTAAATAAATAAAATCCTTAAAAAAAAAAAGTAGGAAACCTAATAAACTGCTAATTTGGCTGAGATTTCTATACAATTGTTAAAGGTGCCACCTGTTTCTCTCTTAGTGCTTACTGTAAACTGTGAGAGAGCTAAATTGAGGAAAAGACCATTAAACACAAAGGAGCCGAGACTGAGTGGTTTTGAAAATTCTCATCTCCTTCCAAGGGCAAATGATGGCTCTAAAATTAAGTCATGACGTCCGAGCAAAGACCAAGCTCAGAGCACTGTCAGGAAACGTGGCACAAAGATGAAGCCAATGGTTTGAATGTAAAGGATTTTCTTGAGCCCTCAGAAGACCTCCCCTTGAGTGTGAGCTGAATGTCCTGATTCACCACTAACAAACAGAATATTACAGAAGGGATGGGTTCATTCTCTCTCTCAGTCTCAAATCTATCTGGAGAAGTTAGCTGCCATGTCAAGAGGTTCTATGAAGAGACCCACGTTGTGAGAGACAAAGGGCCAGCAAAGGGCCAGCAGCTCCCACAGGAGCTCAGAAGTGGACCCCATGCCCCCATTAAACCATCTGATGAGACCACACACCAGTCAACTGCTTGCCTCAACTTCATGGAGGCCTTTCAGCCAGATGTACCCAGCTAAGCCACGCTCAGATTCCTGGTCTATTAAAATCCATTTAAATTTTTTGAAAAACATGAGATTAAAAAATATCTGTTTTCAATCTCTAAATTTGAGGGTAATGTGTTACATGGCAATGGATACCTAATACAGATATTTAGAAAAATAGTAAGACGGTCTCTTCTGGCACATCCAGAGGAGCTGTATGGCCAATAAAAAGCCAATGGGGATGAAGTATAGAAAGAAATGTCTGCTGTAGCCCTTCCTCACCACGCACAGGCATGTGCACACCCATTTACACATACACACACATCCACAGACCCTCACTCACTATGTCCATATATTGTAGAGGGAACAATAATTCTCCTGTCCACATAATCCAGAGAGTGTGTAGGTTGGTTGGAGAATATGGCCAGGCATATAAACATGGTCAAGGGCAATGAGTCAAAGAATATCTTGCTATGGGACAAATGAAGAGAGAATATAGTTGTCTCTAGTGGAAGGGAACAAGAAAAAGGGGAAGGGAAGGCAAGAAGGAAGAAAACTGTGCTTTGTTTAAATATGAAGGCCACGACACTCAAGAGTTAAGGTAAAATGCATAGAAGAAATTTCAAGAAACATTTTCTAGAATATTCCATATGTCACGTGCATTAAATCAGTACCACAGTCTTCCATGGCACTGTCGGCAAATATGTGGACAGTGCAGCACCGAGACCAGACTCAATGTGTTTTATTTTTCCTTGAGGTATAGTTCTGCACCAAGAATTCCAATGGAGAAAACTGCCTTTTGCGGGACGGCAAAATTAAACAAGTGGGATGTACTCACCAGATGGATAAAGCATGTGAAGGCCAGAGAACTAAAGTTCTACACCCACATCCTCACAGCTAATGAGGGGCAGAGCTAGAGAAGAGGATCCCAGGCAGACTTACTTTTCATAGGACCACTGACGTGTGAGAAAAGGCATTTTTAGCAGCAAAGGGAACATCAGGAGGCCGGTTGCTAAAAATGGAGCAAGCAGAGTGATTGTCTAAACTAGGAAGAGAAAAAAAAAAAAAAAAAAAGAAAGAAAGAAAGAAATGGCTAGAATCATGAGGGTAGAAATAGAAGATATTAAAACTCAATTTTACTATTCTATTGATTTCAAGCAACAGTACAGAAGCAGAATGGGTTTCCCCAAGGATGCCAGCGTCCAGGCTATGGGATCCCTGGTATAAGGTAGCCTGTAAAGTAAATATTCATTTTGCACAAATTAGAAGAGAACTGATTTTCACTGCCATCTGTTAAAACAAAACAAACAAAAAAGACTAAAATCCAGCATTAGCTGCCATTAGCTATAAATACTGGCATTCCAGAAACTATGCAGATGATTAATACAGCAAAGCCCCAAACTGGAATGTGTTCAGGGACGTGCTAAACATATTCTGTGGCTTTGCTCATCCTTCAAGGAAACGGTCAGCACATTCTAAGCAAACGGCTCATAGAGACGCACATTCAGAATCTGGGTTTGGTTGCTATTTGTAAATGGCCTCAATGTTTGCAAATGCCGGTATGTGTGTGTTCCTTGAGGACAAGGTGGAGATCAAAAAGAATGGGAATGCTCTTGCCAATCCTCAGATGCAGGCCAACGATGAACTTGAGATCAATCCCACAACCCTCAATTTTACAATCCCAGAAAGAT